>CAUYQU010081568.1:0-33761 GCA_963574635.1 Cheracebus regulus
CGCGGGGTGGGGGCGGGGCGGGGGGCCCGGGGGGCCGCCCCGGGGGGGGGGTGGGGGGGGGAGTGGCGGCCCCGGGGTCGGGGCGGGGGGTGGTTGGGGGGCCCCCGGGGTGGGTGGTGGGGGTGGGAGAGGCCCCCCCGGGTCGGGGTTGGGGGAGGGAGAGGCGGCCCCGGGTCGGGGCTAGGGGAGAGAGACCCCCCACCCCCCGAGTAGGATCGGGGTTGGCGCGGGGAGAGGCTCCTGCTCGCCGCCCCGCTCGCCGTCTCCATAGCGTAATGGAGGGAGGGCTCTGCGCACGGTGGACAGGCCGGGGCGGGGTCGGCGGGGTCGTTCGGGTCTCCGAAGAGTGAGGGCGGCTGGGAAGGACCCCCCTTCCGAAGCCAGACCCCGGGCTTCCGTGCTGACTGGGGGAGCCGCTGAGCCTCCCGGCCTCGTTCCCCTCCGCACCGCGGGAGGGACCGGCCTGCCGGGGGCGGGGCGGGGCGAGGCACCTGCCTTTGCAGAGGCCGCTCCTTGGCTTCTGGGGTGGGGAGGCCCCAGGCTGACTGTGGGGACCGGCAGCCCTGGACCTCTGGACCTCTGCGGGGTCCGCCTGGGAGGCCGAGGAGGTCGGAGGGTCGCAGCCCCAGCTGCCCTTCCAGCCGTTGCCCTCCCCGCTCCTCCCCGAGGCTCCGCCCTTTTCCTCGCGCACCCTTTCTGGGCTCAGCAGGCTTTGGACGCTGGTTCGACCCCCGCCCCTGGAAACAATCCCCGTGACCTGTGGGCGCCGGGGCAGTGGCGCAGCCCCACGCCGACCCCAGAGGAGCCCTGGAACCCTCCCTAGGCCCACACACTCTCACGCTGTGCTGACGGCCAGGCCAGCCGTCTTCCGGGCCCCCTACGCCATCAGGGGCACTGGGCAGTCACCCTACCCGCAGCAGAGAGGAAGGAGACTCGGTCACTCCTCTCCCACCCCTCGCCCCACCCTCCGCGAGGCAGAAGCCCCCGCCGCCAGACCCCGAGGAAGCGTCTAAAATTAATTCCTGCCCCGCAGCCCCGGCTGACCCTCGCGTCTGGGCCTCCCCGCTCGCCGGCAGCCGCTCTGCGTCTTATCTCCAGAGCTGCCTCATTTGTTAACTTCGCGCCGAATACACCCACTCCCATTATTTCTGTAATTCTTGGCAATAACAGCCCTTCCCCTAATGAAACCTGCATTATTGGAAGGTTGCAGTCCTGACCCAGCGGAGATTAGCTGTGTCCTCTGCTATTGCTACATATGTAATTGTATAATTGATTTTAAAATTTACTTTTGTGTCCTCACATCATAAAGTAAGCAGCCCATTAGGGGGGGAGAAATATAATTAATATATCTCTAACCACTTCCACCCCGGGTAAGAAGGGCGGGGGGAGTGCCAGGTCCACCCCCAGGCCTCCTGCAGTCACGGGCCTGGGGAGGGGCGGTTTGAGGGGGTCCCTGGTGCGGTGGGATGGTGCCTTCTCCAGCGGAAGGCTGCCCGCTTAGGGCTGAGCCCCTCTAGCCGCCCCCAGGCCCAGTGGCCTGCCCTTGCTGGAACGTGGCCGTGGTGGGGCCGGGCTGATCCCAGGGCACCGTCTGAGGCTGAAGCCCCTGCTTAGCTGCCTGCACTGTGGGTGCCCAGTGAGGGGAGGGGAGGGAGGGGCTTTGGGAGGCTGTGGTGAGCTGGGCCAGGGCTAGCCCCTGCAGCAGGGCGCATCCCTCCGTGGTTCTCCCGGCCTTCCCGCCCCTCCCAGGTACGCAGAGTCCCGGGGCCTGCCTGTCCAGCCTCTGCCCTGACCACACCCGCACTCCGTGAAGGGTCACCTGGGCCTTGGTCAGTGCACGTGCGGGCTCCAGTAGAGCCGGGCGCTGGCCCCCAGACTTCTCGGTGACATAGGCCAGGAGGTCCTCAGGGCTGGCTCCAGGCACGACACCTTCCAGGGGATGGAGAGGAACCAGAGTGCCTGGAGCCCCCAGACCTGGCCAAGGCAGAGGAGGCACAGCCTTTGCCCAAACACCCCTGTGGCACCGCAATCTAATGTTTTTTTTTCTTCTGAGACAGAGTCTCGCTCAGGCTAGAATTTAGTAGCGCAATCTCGGCTCACTGCAACCTCCAGCCTCCAGGTTCAAGGGATTCTCCTGCCTTGGCCTCCCAAGTAGCTGGGATTACAGACGTGAGCCACCACGCCCTGCTAATTTTTGTATTTTTTTGTAGAGACGGCGTTTTGCCATGTTGGCCAGGCTGGTCTCGAACTCCTGGCCTCAAGTGATCCACCTGCCTTGGCCTCCCAAAGTGCTGGGATTGCAGGTGTGAGCCACTGTGCCCGGCCTAATATTATTTCTTTTTATTTAAACAGCTTTATTGAGATGTGACTTGCAAACTATTTAAAGTGTAAAATTCAGTGTTTTTCATTTTCCACAGAGCTGTACAACCATCACCACAGTCAATGTCAATATCTGCATCACCTCAAAAGCAGCCCCGCACGGTCCCCTCCGCAGCCCTTGGTGACCCCTCACCCCTCATCCAGATTTGCCTGCTCTGGTGTCCCCCAGGAGCGGAGTCATGGCACTCACCCTTCATGACCTTCACTGGGCACAGGGTCTTCAGGGCCGCCCGCCAGGCTTCCGTCCCCCTGTCCATCCTTGTGGTGTCCATGGTGCTCTGGCGTGGACAGCTCTCTGGGTGGCCGGCTTGCCCAGCGGTGTGTACTTGTCTGGCTCCACCATGGCTGTTGGGGCGGCTCCCTGCCTGCTGTTGGCCTGAGGTAGGCACACTCACAGGTGTGTGCACATGCTGGCATCCATGCAGACGCATGATGGGTGTGCAGACGCGCACTCGGGGGTGGGGTACTGAGAAGGGCCGGTGCCAGGCCAGAGCTGCAGAGCACAGCAGGGGCTCCTCAGCCTCGGGCCCTCGGGCGGCTTCCTGGCCAGGGGGCCCACTTGGAGGGTGCCTGGTGCTGGCCCGGGAGGCTGGCTCTGTTGCATACAGGCCCTGCCAGTCAGGCTGTGCCGCGGGCTGAGGGGCTGGCAGGAGCAGGGCCTGGTCCGCTTGGCCTCCCTGGGCGGCCTCCACGCAGACAGCAGCCCTGGAAAGGCTGTCGGCTCAACTCCACGAAATGCTCCCCGGCGGGGGCGCGTGCCAGCTGGGAGGCTCACCTGACTGCCCCTGTGACAGGTAAGCCCGAGGCAGGTGTGTCGTCTGCACACACAGGGCCTGGTTGCTCCCACGCAGACCGTTCACAGCCCACTGGTGGGGATGGGGCTGCTCCTACATCACAGTCCTCAACACCCGGGTCTCTGGGCTCAGCCCTAACTATCAGCCGGGGGTGGGGGGCTCATTTGTAAGGGGCAGTTTTTGTCCCACAGGAGTGAGTGACTGACGGGTCTGAGAAGCTGACGTGCAGACAGGGTGGAAATCAAAAGCTTCCTTTCAACCGGCTGACACTTCACGGAAGCAAAAAAGTCAATGATCCAATGACAGGTGGTGGGTGTCCCTGAGACCCCGAGTGGGAGCTCTGTGGGAGGGGCGCCGCACTGGGGTTGCGGGGCGGCACGGTCACAGGGCTATGGGGCCTGACCCCAGTCACCACTGGGGGCCAGCCTCCCGGGGCCAGCATGGAGTGGGCGTGCGGGGGGTTCTGCCTAGGTGCTCAGGACAGCCCTGCATGGCCGTGGCGCCCGACACTGCAGAGGTTAGCCCAGGTGTGCGGCACCCGGCTGCTGTGGGTTGAGGGCTGGCATCTGTTCTGGCTGCTGCTCGCTGACTTCACTGCATGGGAGAAGGGCAGAGACCCTCCCCTGGTCTGGCTCCAGGGGTGGGATTGTCACTGTCACCCAAGGCCTGCGGTGGCCTCAGACACAGCTAGGTGCAGGGATGCTACACTGCCCGCTGCCTCCCTCCCCTGAGGAAGATGCCCGGGGCTGGGAGGGAGAAAGCTGGGGGGACACCAGAGCAGGGGACCCAAACCCCGCATGCGGAAGCCCTCGAGCCTCAGGTAAGTCCTGGAGCCCAGGCCCTGCCCAGCCAGCCTGGCTTACAGATGTGCTCGAGGGCACCCCTTCCCTCACTGTCAACCCACTCCAGGAGGGAATGCATCAGATAACCCCGTAAATCACTCATCAAAACGCTTTTTAAAGGAAACCACTGGAGAGACTGCGTTTCCTCCGCCTGGTGAAGACGCATATAACAAACTCTATGTAAGAAAGTCGGCTACTTAATCACGGAGACGAAGAGCCTCTGCGAGAGATTGTTCTGCTTAAAAAATGTGGCGACTTGCAAATATGTTTTTAGAAGCAATTTTATTACAAACTGTCCCATCGGGTAGCGCCTGGAAAGTTATGGGGAGCTGTGTTCATTCTTCAGACGCTGGGACAGCAGTGGGAGGTTGTTAGAGGAGGATTTATTCTGGTAGAGCTGGGGGGGTGCCCAGGCCAGGTGTGGAGGGGACGGGCTCCATCTGGGTCTGCGTCCTTTCCAAGGTGCCAGGTACAGGGTCCCTGCCAGCCCCTCCCCTGCTCAGTGCCTGGCCCCTTTGCCTCCCTCCTCATGGGTGCCCCAGTGGAGGGGCCCTGGGAGTGGAGCAGTCATCTGCAGGGCATGCAGAGATTGCAGGAGGCCTGTGGGAGGGCCAGGCTCAGGCAGGCTCAGGAGGTCCAGGCTCAGGGATACGGCTGAGGGAGAGACATGAACACAGCCACAACTCACAGAACACTTCGCAGGGACTCAGGCCCCGGCAGGAAGAGGTAAATCACAAGAAGCCCCGGGTGTGGCCCAAGAATCTCTCTCTTTTCTAAGTCAGGTGTGAGACCTGGTGTCCACAGGGACTGTGTGGGGTCTCTGACCTCTTTCTCTTGGCTGGAGGGGGACTGAAGGCAGAAGACACCCTCTGCTTCTGCATTCTCCTCATCACAGTGTCTGCTCAGGAGTCCTGAGGTGGCCCCAGGGATGCATGCCCCTGTGGAGTCCCCTCCCCTGGAGTGGGCTGCACCTGGCGATGCTTCCAGGTGATACGGCCAGAGTGGAGGTGGCACCTCTAAAAAAAGAGTGTGCCTCTGTCTTGGGTGCTGGCTTGGTTTCTCCCTAGCCTTCCTCCCCCACCCATCTCTCTCTCATCGTTTCCTCTTCGGGGAGCCAGCGGCTGGAGTGAGTCCACTCAGACATCCTACAGAGAAGCCCACAGAGGCAGAAACCAATCTCTCTGGTGTATGAGCGGTGAACGCCGGTGGCTTGCCGACAGCCTTGGGACGCTCTTGGGAGCGAATCTCTCACCATTCAGGCTTGGAGATGCCTGCAGCCACAGCTGACAGCTTGACTGTAGTTTCACCAGAGACCCTGAGCCAGAACCACACAGTTAAGCTGCTCTCAAGTTTTCAAGAGTCCCTCCATAACTGTGCAGGATAATAAATATTTGTGCTTTTTAGCTACTATATTTTGGGCAATTTACACAGCAATAGATAAGTAATAAAACTAACCACCATAATCATCATGACCATCATCACCACCACCATCACCAAATCACCACTGTCATCACCATCACCATCATCTCCACCATCACCATCACCATCACAATCATCACCATCATCGCTGTCATCATCACCATCACCATCACCATCATCTCCACCACCACCATCACAATCATCACCATCATCACTGTCGTCATCACCATCACCATCACTGTCATCACCATCACCATCATCTCCACCACCACCATCATCACCATCACAATCATCACCACCATCATCACTGTCATCATCACCATCACCATCATCTCCACCACCACCATCACCATCACAATCACCACCATCATCACTGTCATCACCATCATCACCACCATCATCACTGTCATCACCATCACCATCATCTCTGCCACCACCATCACCATCACCATCATCACCACCATCGTCACTGTCATCATCACCACCACCACCATCATCACTGTCATCATTACCATCACCATCATCTCCACCACCATCACCATCATCACCACCATCATCACCACCACCACCATCATCACTGTCATCATTACCATCACCATCATCTCCACCACCACCATCATCACCATCACAATCACCATCGACACTGTCATCACCATCACCATCATCAGCACCATCGTCACTGTCATCACCATCATCACCACCACCATCACGATCACGATCACCATCATCACTGTCATCACCACCATCACCATCATCTCCACCACCACCATCACCATCACCACCGTCATCACTGTCATGATCACCATCACCATCATTGTCATCAACACCATCACCATCATCTCCACCACCACCATCACCATCACAATCATCACCACCATCATCACTGTCATCATCACCATCACCATCATCTCTGCCACCACCATCATCACTGTCTTCATCACCATCACCATCATCTCCGCCACCACCATCACCATCACAATCACCACCATCATCACTGTCATCACCATCATCAGTCACCATCATCACCACCACCATCACCATCATAATCATCACCACCATCATCACCATCACCTCCACCATCATCACTGTCATCATTACCATCACCATCATCTCCACCACCACCATCATCACCATCACAATCACCACCATCATCACTGTCATCACCATCACCATCATCACTGTCATCATCACCACCACCATCATCACCATCACAATCACCACCACCATCACTGTTGGCATCATCACCATCATCTCCACCATCATCACTGTCATCTCCACCACCACCATCATCACCATCACAATCACCACCGTCACTGTCATCATCATCAATAACATCATCACCATCACCAACATCTCCACCATCACCATCATCACCACACAATCATCACCACCACCATCACCATCACAATCATCACCATCACCACCATCACTATCACCTCCACCATTACCATCATCACCATCACAGTCATCACCACCATCACCAGTGTCATCATTGCTATCACCATCAATACTATCACCATCTCCACCACCATCATCGCCACCTCCACCACCATCACCACCATCATTATCACCATCATCACCACCACCATCACCACTGTCACCAGTGTCATCACCATCACCATCAATACCATCACCATCATCACCATCTCCACCACCATCATTATCAACATCACCATCACCATCAATATCACTACCATCACTATCGCCATCATCACCACTACCACCATCGTCAGCACCATTATCACCATCACCACCATCATCTCCACCATCACCATCATCACTATCATCACCACCACCATTGTCACCACCATCACCATCATCACCAGTGTCATCATCACCATCAATACCATCACCATCATCACCGCCATCACCATCTACACCACCATCATCATTATCAACATCATCACCATCAGTGCCATCACTATCACCATCACCACCACCACCATCACCTTTATCACCATCACCACCATCATCTCCATCACCATCATCACCACCGCCATCATCACCACAAACATTACCATTACCACCATCACGACCATCACCATCAACCATTATCACAAGCATCACCATCACCACCACCATCACCACTGTCCCCTCCATCATCATTGTTACTATCATCACTATCACCATAACCATCATCACCATCAACCACCATCACCACCAACCACCACCACCATCATCAACCACCAGCATCACCACCACCACTGCCATCCTCATCACCACCACCATCATGACCATCACCATCAACCACCAGCATCACTACCAGCATCACCATCACCACCATTATCACTGTCATTATCATCTCCTTTTTTCCTGGTCCACAGCACTTTCCACACCTGATCTCTTAATAATCAGAACCGTTATGCAAGGTGAGGAAACGGACTGAGAGGTGGAGCAAGGTCCTTAGGGCCACCTAGCGACAGGGCAGAAACCAAGCTGAGGCCAAGTCTGTCCAGCTCCAGCGGCTCCAAGGCTCAGGACAGGCGTATGCTGGCCATATTCCCTGGGGGGCTCTTTAGTTGAAGGTGGAAGAGTATGGTCGCCCAGCTGGGAGCAGGGAAGAGAGGTAGGAAGGGTGGGGTAATGAGGGAAGAGCTTTCTCCGCAGCCTCACCCTTGAGCCCCGAGGATTGCTTTCCAGAGGCCCGGCTCAGGCAGCCCTCACTCCTCAGGCCCCCTCCATGCTCTGGTCCTACAAAGCAGGCCGGGGGAACCAGGGCCCTGCCTGGGTCCGCAGGGGTGCCTGTGGGCAGCCTGGGGTGTGGGGAGCCAGACCCTAGTGAGTGTCTCGGTTTTAAAATGACGTTCAGCGTCCAGAGAGGCTGAAGGCGATGGTAGAAGAGGCTAGCGGGCAGGGACCCGGAGGGCGGGGACTTCCAGGGGGGCTGCGTCAGCCCGAAGGTGCCCCGGCGGCTCCCGCGCCGCGCACGGGAACGGAGACCCGCCGCCAGGTGGCGCCTCGCCCTGCTCCGCCGAAGTGGCCGCGGCTCCCAACGCCCGGAGATCCGGCCCCGCAGGCGGGCCCAGCTTTTACCGCAGCGGCGGACACACTGGCTCTGCCAGCGCAGGCCGCACCCCAGGGCGCACCCGGCTCACGCGCTGCAGAGCGCCGCAGGCCCTGCGGCCGTGCTGGGACCTTCCTGGAGCTGTCCTGGCGCTGTGCTGGGTCCCTCCGGGGCTGTGCTGGGTCCCTCCTGGGGCTGTGCTGGGTCCCTCCTGGGGCGGTGCTAGGTTCTTCCGAGGCTGTGCTGGGTCCCTCCGGGGCTGTGCTGGGTCTCTCCTGGGCTGTGCTGGGTCCCTCCGGGGCTGTGCTGGGTCCCTCCTGGGGCGGTGCTAGGTTCTTCCTGGGGCAGTGCTAGGTTCTTCCTGGCGCTGTACTGGGTTCGTCCTGGGGCTGTGCTGGGTCCCTCCTGGGCCCACGTGCTGGGTTATGCTGGTTTGTGCTGGGGCCGTCCTGGACTATGCAGGGACGGTCCTGGGGCCGGTGCTGGAGCTTGAGCTGTCCTAGGCTCAGGGCCTGCCGACCCGGGCGCCGGCCCCAGGGACCTGGCCCCTGACCGCCCGCCTCCCCGCTGAAGCCCGCCCAGCAGGCCAGCCGCCCCCACGGACCTCGGCCTGGGCCTGTGGCACGCTGGACCCCCAGCAGGCCGCACAGCGTGGCCCCTTAGCCGGGGCGTTAATTGATAACACTTAATTAATCTGCCCAGGAGAGAGCAAACAGGGCTGGGTCCCGGCGGCCGCGCATTGACCTGGTTATTCCAATTAACCGCGGGGCCAGGGACTGCTCTGCTGAGCCCGCCCTAGCCGCCCCCGGCCCGACCCCGGCCTCCGCGCAGCCCGGCCCCACCCAGGCGCCCCCCTCGGGTATGTGGACCCGAGCTCCAGGCTCCGGAGGCCACGCACAGAGGAGCTGCTGCGTGCAATTAACTGCTTTATTTAGGGCATTTTTTTTTTCTTCAAACAGCAATTAGATTTCTGTAGGCTTTGGGGAAAGCAAACGACCCGCAGCAAGACACCTTATAAATCAGGCCCTGAGGGTGGGGGAAGGCCGGCTTTGGCAGGGGGAGACGGGGGCTGTGCCCAGAGCGCCCTAGGGCCTGTGTGGGCGGGAGCCACGGTCTCTGCCCTGGAAAGGAGGGTTCCGGGAGGCCGTGGGCACCGGCATCCTATTAAATTGCAAAGCACCCACCTACCCCGTCCCCCGCATCCTGCCCTTCCTCCCCTTCCTCGCCTCCTCTCCTACCCTCCTCGCCTCCTCCCCATGCCTGCTCGGCTCCTCCTCCCTATGGAGCTGTGATTGGACAGCCCAGGCCATGTGTCCGTCCCTGGACCAATCACTGTGACCAGACAGACGGGGATGCTGTGATTGGGTGACCTTGGCCATGTGCCACTCCTGGACCAATCACTGTGGGCGTACAGATGGCGTACAGTAATTGGACAGCTTGGGCCATGTGCCTGTCTCTGGACCAATCCCTGTGATGGGAGAGATGGGGCACTGTGATTGACGGCCCTCCTGGAGGGGCTGGGGGACGGTTCTGGGGCGGGAGCTGCAGCCTCTAGTGGGGAGGAGGGTTCGGTCGTGCCAGCTGCCTTGATGGCGGTCAGGAGACCCTGGGCGCTGAGCTGGGGCAAGGGCAGTCTGTCAGTCGCTGAGGCCCAGGCACAGAGGCCATGCTCCTGAACCCTTGAAAACGTTGGACCCAGCGACAGCCAGTCCCAGCTCGGGAATGGCCGTTCCGTTCCGTTCCCAAGCGGCTGGCGGCCTCTGGAGGCCCAGTTCAGGCTCCTGGTGGCCAGGGACTGGGGCGGGGAGCGTGCAGTGACCGCGGAATGGAAACAGGGTTTCCT
Source organism: Cheracebus regulus (assembly GCA_963574635.1). NCBI lineage: Eukaryota > Metazoa > Chordata > Mammalia > Primates > Pitheciidae > Cheracebus > Cheracebus regulus. The sequence goes on from CAUYQU010081568.1 coordinate 10,282, forward strand.
CTTTGTGGAAGTCAAAATAAAACATAGACGAATCTCTACATGGCGTGGGTTTTATTTGGGAGGAAAGAATTGCAGTTCGGGGCACACACTCAGACCAGGTGGTCTCAGCCTCTGAAGAATAAAGGCAGGGCTGTGACTCAGGAAACAGGAAGGTCCCTGTGGGCCCCAGGGCGTGGGGCCCTGGAAACGCGCGGAGCCGCCAGCCCCACGGCTGGGCCAGGCCGGGCAAAGTCGGCCCGGGGTCGCAGCCCTGATCGCAGCAGCTGCAGATGAGGCTGCCTTCGGGCGACAGCGGTTTCAGCAGCTGGCCTTGCAGAGAATCACATTCCGAGAGCAACGTCTTGGACTCTGAGTGCCTTCCCCTCAGTCCCCAACTCTCGTGTAGTTGGGTGTGACAAGAATGACCCGGTTTGTACCATCGCCCTTCACAGGGCGAGGACGATGTTCTGGAACTGGTCATACTGATGGTTGCACAACCTTATCGTTATACTAAGCATCACAAAATTGCATGCTGTAAAATGGTTAATTTTATATTATAGTTCAATTTTACAGGGACATTTCTTACAACTTAACACTAAGAGAAACAACCCAGTTCAAAACACAGCAAAGATTTGAGCAGACATTCTTGAAGATACACAGACGGCAAGTAAGTACACGAAAAGATGCTCGACATGGTTAATGATCTGGGAAATGCAAGTTAAAACCACAGAGAGCTGCCACAGTACCCCTATGGGAGTATCGGAAATAAAAAGACCAACCTTGCCAAGCGCAGCTGCGGACCTGGAGGAGCGTTCCTGCAGAGGTGGGGCGTGAAAGTCGCACAGCCAGTTTAGAAACCAGCTCAGCTGTTTCTTTAAAAAGCATGTCACATCTACCCTACAATTTCACCTATTCACCTAGAGTTGCACTCCCAGGCATTTACCCAGGGGAAATGAAAGTGCATGTCCACACAAAGACTTGTACATGAGGCACATTCAACTTTATCTGTGACAGCCCCAAACTGGAACTACCCAGCTGTCCATCAAGAGGCGAATTGTCAACTGTGTATCATAACCACACAATGAGCTACCGCTCAGCTCAGCAACAAAACAGAAGGCTGTTACTCACGTCAACATGAATGGATTACAAAGTAATTACCCTGTGCGAGAGAGGCCAGAGGGGAGAAAAACGTACATTTGTATGAAATTCTAGACGGTGAAAATTAACCTACAACAACAAAAGATCAGTGGTTGCCGGGCTCAGAGGAGGGGTTGAGAGGAGGTGTTAGGAAGGGGCATAAATGACTTCTGGGGGTGACCGGAGCATTTACAACCTGGGTCCCAGGGATGTTCCCGCTGGCGTGGAAAACATGTCAAACCCGTAACACTGTACATGTTGAATATGTGAGGTTTGTTGTGTGCCAGTGATACTTTGATAAAGCTGTACTGCCCTGCTATTCCCGGTCAGCTGCTGTGTCCCTTCGTGGGACTGGCAGGTGGGCGCCGGATGCAGGCTCGGCCCTGGGAAGGCCTTGAGCCACTTCTCTCTGGCACTGACGCTGGGCCTCCCTCCCAGACCCCCAAACGGGGGGATGTGCAGGGGCCAGCACAATGAATCCCAGCCAGCAGGCGGGGCAGGGAGCACCTCAGGGAGGAGGGGCAGCACGCAGCCCACGGAGAACGGGGGCAGCTAGAGAGGCAGAGCAGCTGAGGAGAGAGAGGTGGGGGTTCAGGCTGGGGTGTGGGCCTCTGGGGCAGGGCTGCGCTCTGAGCATGGCCACCCCCTTCCCCTATCTACGCCCAGCCTCTGATGCCTGTGCCCTGCCTACCTCCAGGTTGCCAAGGATGTGGCCCAGGGCTGGCTTTGAACCTCAGGCCTGCTACTTGCCCTGGGGGAGTATATCCCTCACTCCCTAGCCTCAGTTTCCCTCCCTTTAAAAGGAGGCCCCGTGGGTTGCCTGCTCTTGACCAATGGGAAGTGAGGAGCTGGTACTGGAGGGAGCATCCTGTTTGAGGCTGGCACAGAGCTCTGGAGACACCCCCTGTGCCGCTGCCCTTCTTGGTGGCGTGCAGGGGAGGCTGGGAGGCCCAGGCACCCCGCAGCTCCCTGAGGAAGGGAGAAAGGAAGAGCCCTAAACCCACGTCTTCCTCCCTCACCCCCATCTGCCCAGGGAAGATGGGCGTGCACCTCCCTCTGCCCAGGGTCCACCCATCAGGCTCACATCCACTCCCATCCCAGGAGACCGCCCCAATCCGAGAGCCTGGAGAGACCTCCCTGGGACATCCCACCTGGTCCACCGCCCGCAGCTGTGCCCCACCCCTCAGTGTCGGCCCGCTGGGTGGTCCTGTCTGCGTCTGAGAAGCTGAACTTTTCCAGCTGCCAGCCTGCTACGGCCCAGGGAAACAGGATTGCCCCAGACAGAGAACAGAGACACAAAGTGTGGAAAATTGGAGTGACAGCGCTGCACTGATCGCTTGTTGAATGAGTGAGCGAGGGGCCTGCAGGGAAATTTACATTTAGATAGTGCATTTCACCAGGCTGGGTCAGGGCCACTGACCAGGCACCCGCGCTACGGCTCCTGGGCCACACACCTGGGCCCCAGGAGGCTCCACCGTGAGCCTGGGAGGACCCAGGGTGGGCGGAGCCTGGCTGGGGGTGGGGGTTGACTCCACAAGGCTCCCAGGCTCCCCTGTGCACTGCCGCCTGCGGTCCAGGGCCCTCTGCGCTTCCAGTGACTCTCACAGCTCTGCGCCCACCTGCCTTGCCCTTGCCAACCCTCCCACGGCCCCCCAGATAAAGACCCTCTCCAGAGCCTGCCAGCCTCCCACCTCTGCTGCCCCTCAACCTCCACGGCATGACCTCACAGCCCTCACAGAGTCCGGCCTGGCGCTAGCCAGCCTGGGGGCAGCCAGAGCCTGGAGGGCTGCTCCTTGGCTCAGGGGCAGACTCAATGCCAGCACCGGCACGTACCACACGGGCATCCTGCATTTAGACAAGAGAGAGAGAGTCAGGTGCCACTACCGACAGAATCGCCCCCCCGCCCTGTGATTCGCGTGTTGAAGCTCTGGCTCCCAATGCCAGGCTAAAGACAGGGACCCTAAGGGACTCTCATCTGAAGTGATCAGGTCCCTACAAGGAGAGAGAGGCTCCAGGACATGAGGACACAGTGAGAAGAGGCCACCTACAAGCCAGAGAGAGGCCTCAGGAGAAGCCACACCGGCTGGCACCATAGTCCTGGACTTCCAGCCTCCGGAACTGTGGGAAGATATGTGTGTGTGGGAGCTGCCCGGTACGCTGTTTCCATGATGGCAGCGAGCTGGCTAACACTGGGAAAAAGTGGAGGGAAACGGCCATTTTTTACACAGAGGATGTGGCTGTTACACCCCTGCAAAATCAACTGAAAGCATCCTTCAGTAAGGAGGCTGGGGACAAAACCAACGACAACCAGAAAGAAAGAAAATGATAAAGGTCCAATGCCTAAGAAACCGGCCAGATGTGGTGGCTCACACCTGTAAACCCAGTACTTTGGGAGGCTGAGGCGGGCAGATTGCTTGAACCCAGGAGTTCGAGACCAGCCTGGGGACCAGGGCAAAACTCCATCTCTACCAAAAATACAAAAATGATCCGGGTGTGGTGGCACATGCATTTGTGGTCTCAGCTGCTTGGGAGACTGAGGTGGGAGGAGGCCGGAGAGTCGCTTGAGCCCGGCAGGTGGAGGTCGCAGTGAGCCGAGATTGCGCCATTGCACTCCCGCCTGGGGACAGAGCAAGACCTTGTCTCAGAAGGAGCTGGGGAGGTGGAATAAACTTAGCGTAAGATGTAAGCCCCGTACAAAAAAGCTTTCAAGTTTTGCTGAGGGACATAAAAAACAGCCTGTCCCAGGATGAGAGAACACGGTGTGGGCTTCGGGATCCAGATAGGAGAACACGTCACAGAGCCGCAGGGTGGTGGCCGCACAGGACACAGCAGCGAGTCCACGGAAGAGCTGAACACGGGCTGCAGGCGACCTCTCAGAGTAGAAAGCAGGGGCTGGGCGGAGTGCCTGGCGACCTCCTGGTGCCTAGTTCACTGACAGTCAAATTCACCTGCAGATGTCGTCTTTGTGTTTTGTTTTCTATGCAAACAAAACACAAAGGCTATAAGAGATTCATAAATCTGACTGATGTAAAATCATCTGTTTCTTTTGTTTTACTTTTTCAGACAGAGTCCTGCTCTGTCGCCCAGGCTGGAGTGCAGGGGTGTGGTATGGGCTCACTGCAGCCTCCGCCTCCTGGGTTCAAGCGACTCTCTTGCCTCAGCCTCCTCAGTAGCTGGGGTTACAGGCACCCACCACCGCACCAGGCTAATTTTTCTATTTTTAGTAAAGACGGGGTTTGCCATGTTGGCCAGGCTGGTCTCAAACTCCTAACCTTAAGTGATCTGCCCATCTGGCCTCCCACAGTGCTGGGAGGCCGAAATCACGTGTTTCTCAATGGCAGAAGTTGCCTTCCCACAAGAAAAGGACAAACGGGGGCGGGGGGATGTCAACACGTGAGAGGAGTGAAAGGCTAACGTCCTCAGAAAGCTCCCAAAAGAAGAAAGAAGGAGGGCAATGGAACAGCAAAGCAGCGGAGGCCGAGCGCAGGCGCGGGCTCCCACAGCGGGGCAGGAGTCTCGTTCCTGCCCCCCAGCCACCCACCCCACTGAGCCCGCCCCACTTGGGACCTCCCGAATCTCCCAGTCTTTGGCCCTGCCGAGGCCACATCTGTCCTCTCAGGGCACAGCATGTTCACGGGGAAGGATTAAGCCAGAACTGTCAGCCTGAGAGTGGGGGAGGCTCCTGAGCCCTGGTTCTGTTCCTCCAGGCAGCACCAGGCTCATCAGTCCTGGGGCTTCTGTCCCCGGGCACTAACCACGTTCCCCAGGGCCTTGTGGGGAAGCAATGCCAGCCTCCATGGCTGACGCAGTCCCAGGCAGCCCTCCTGGGGGGACAGAGGCCCTCAGGCCCCTACTTCTGGAGTGCACAGGGGCCCCTGGTCAGGGAGCTGCCCCATCCCCAGAAGCCAGCTCCGCTCTCCAGTGTGCACCCCAGGGCTGCTGTCAGCTACGTGAGGGTTTTACAGAAAACACACTTTATTTGAGGAACTGGGTAGATGCAACGACATCACCCCCCAACACCACCGCCACCGGCCCTCGGGCTGGACCGAGCCTTCTCCTGAGTCTCGTTCACCCAGGCTGATGTGACCTACTCCGGGGGGCTGGCTTCCACTCCACTGCACTCCAAGAGGCTGTCCCTCCAGTTCCCCAGGGAGGGGTCAGCTCCAAGGCCCCATCAGGCCTCCCCCGTGCCCTGCCGCTGGCCGGGACACTGACGGAATGGAGGACTTACCAAAACAAGTCTGGGGCAGCAGCATGCCCACCAGTCTGTCCTGCCAGTCATCGCTGCCATGGCAACAGCCAGAAGTCACCGCCCTCATTCTGGAAAATTCTGCATAAACCACCCCGAATTTGCATTCCATTAAAAGTTGGCACAGTGAGCACAGAGGTGCCTCTGAGCCGCTACTCTGGACGCACTGCCCATGCGAAGCCCTGCTCCGTGAGGAGGGGCACCTCCACCTCTGCTGTGGCCCCTGCCCTTGGATTCTTTCCTGGGAGAAAGCCATGGCTGCACCTTTGGGGCTCGCTCATCCTGCATTACCAGTGTCCCCCACTGCCCCCGCAGTGGCCCCCTCACAGTGACCGACTCACCAGGCACCTCCTCCCCAGTCCTTTGGTGCCCCTACCCCATGGCCCCAGTGCCCTCCTTCCTGTGCCCCAGAGCCCACCTCCCAGAACTCTCTGGTGCCCCACCCCAAAGTCCCCAGTCCACTGCCCTGTGCCCCCACCCCAAGGCCCCCAGGGGCCTTCAGGTCTCTGGCTCCAGGCCAAGGCCTCCTGTGCCACGGAGATGGCACAGCCTGGCTGCCACCTTGTCCTCACCCTGGAACATTCCTCTGGGGGGAGGGCCAAGGTCAGCCAGAGGTCAGCCAGAGGTCAGGGCAACCCTGGCGGAGGCCCCTCCCACCCTCTGAGCGGCAGAAGTCCTCGCCCACCAAGTGAGTGGTGATTGGCTCAAATCGGGGGTGGCGTACGGCCCGGCTGTGAGGATTGGCTGGGGTGCAAGTGACATGGGCCCATCCAATTAGATGAGTGCAGGCTACCAGGAGACCGAGGGTGGAGCATGCAGCTGCCCCAGGCAGGCTGTGGCGCCTAGCCTTGCGGGAGATTGGGGGTGGGCCGGCCCAGGGACGCTGTGTCCTGGCGCCCTGAGCCTCTTGGGCCAGCCTGGGCTCTTGCAGAAGAGCAGCAGCCCCTGGGCCCAGTGCGGGTGGGCTGTGGGGGGGCCCTGGCCGAGGGGCGAACAGGAAGAGCCGGGGGAGCCCGGGAAAGGGGGTATCGGGAGCCCACTAGCGAGGCCTGGGGGTCCCGGGGCCTTAGCGGGACTTTCGGGTCCCATTGCCCGCAGGTGGATCCGACCTTGCTGGCACCGCAGGTGGGCAGGCAGAGGAAAGGGTGACGGTGCAGGGCTGGGGGCAGCGGCTGGGGGTGGTCCCAGCTCAGAGAGGAGCGAGGCCCCCCTGGAGCCCCCCACGCCGAGAGATTTCAGTGCTGCCCACGAGATATCAATCTCTGCTCCCTCCAAGACAAATGCCACGTCAGGCCGGCCGCCCCGACCCCCTATTTATCACCATTTAATATGTATTAAAGCACTCACACCTCTGATTGCCAAAACAAACAAAAAATGCTGCATCAATCACAGGCCAGCAACAGGCGGGAGGCAGGCGGGGCTCACGGGGTGTCCCCTCTGGCCCAAACTCCCCTGAGCTCCCTGCCCTAGCAGAGGCCGGGATCCTCCTTCGACCCGGTCACTCCCACGTGCGGTGGGCATTCCCTGTGGGCAGGCCAGTTCTCCCCACTCCGTCCCCCAGTGAGGTCATCAAGGTGCAGAGGATGAGGCACAGAGAGCTTGGCCTGTAGCCGGCAAGGGTTCGGGAAGACACAGTGGCCTGGCATCGCCTCTGGGCAGATCTCCGAACCCATCGCAGTCGCCCTGTCCCACCAGGTAGTGCCTGCTGAGACTGTGTAGGCAAGGTGGTCTGAGGCATAGGGACTCCAGTTCAGGGGAACCATCTACTTCACTCAAGGTGGGGTCTGGTTCTGGCTCTCCTTTCCAGGGACCTGGGGCCCCATGGCCACCATGCCAGGATGGGGAAACCAAGGCACAGTGGTGCTGGACCCAGGGCAGACTCTTTCACCTGGAGAAATGGACCCAGTTCCAGGGAAAAGTTGAAATTCAGAGCAGCAATTGTAGCCAGAGCCGGTGGGGAGCAGACAGAATCCTTCGTGTCGGTGGCATTGGCCACCATGGATTGCGAACGTGGCCAGAGGTGGAAGCAGGAGCCTCAGGGCACAGTCTCTGCATGGAGACCCAAAAATGAAGGAACTGAGCCTGGGCCAGGCAGGCTCACACCCTCATGGGAAGCCTGTATGTACGTCAACAGTCCCTACGCCCCCGGGGGGGACGCCCCTGGCCCTGACCCCACCCTCCCCCGCCTCTGCCAGCATCCTTCTCTGTCACCACTCCCCCTCCCATCTCATAATGAGACTCTCCTGGTCCCCCGGGGGTGGAGCCCCTTGGTAGCCCCCAGCAGTGGGGGCTGCTGGGACTGCAGCAGGAGGGGAGGGGCACGGGCTAGGGCCACTAAATCAGTCCACGCCTGTCACCAGCTCGGGCCGCGGGAGCTGCCCGAGCGGAAATAACAAATGGCTGTCATTGTGGAGCCAAAAACCTGTGATTATAATTATCACATCCTCAGTGACCTTGCGTAAACTTTAATCCCTCTCCAATGGAGCATTTAAATAGCCTTCGCTGCGCGCCACAGCGCCCCGGCCCTGTGCTCCTGCAGCTGGCTCCCGGGAGCAGGGACCCCTCTGGAGCCACCATGCCGGCCATGGAGCAGTTCATGGGCGCTGGGCTGGGGGTGCCGTGGCCAACTTCTTAGTGGGCTGGGGCAGCAGGCGGGGGGACGGGGCACTGCCTCCAGGACCCTCTGACTCACTGCACCCTTCGGCCTGGTCCTGGGGTGAGGACGGGGTCAGAGGTCACAGGCCCTCCATCCCCTTGCCCTCCAGAGGCTGGGCACATAGCTCACCTGCCAGCTTCTCCTGGGGGCCCCTGGAAGGCCCTCACTGTGCCTAGGGCAACACCCCACTCCCCTCTTCCTTGGCCAGCCTTGGCGTGGTCCAGGGCGGAGTAGGCTGAAGAGTCCTCATGCAGCCTCAAGGTTCTGGCCTGGGGGGTCTTGGGGTCCCTCAAGAGTGGCTTGCCTCCAAGAATGTGGCAGGATGGGGACCCTTGGGGCCTGGGAGTGTGGTCCCCCACTGGTTCAGTGTGGCTGTTCCAGCTGGGCATCCACGCCTAGATGTCCTCGAGGGTCATGAGAGGTCTGGATGTGAAATGGTGGCCTCCCCTTGGCCTGCCAGGACCCCCAACACACGCCCCTTCCGAGGCCAAGGAGAGCCTTTTAGGCCAGACTCCTCATCACACACAGGCTTTAACCTCGTGGCCCAGAGGGCCAGGCGTCAGTCACCTTCCTGATGCCCCAGTAGGCCTGGAGCCAGCCCTGGCCCTCTCTAGCCTCCGGCACGAGTGTGCCCTTGGTGGGGGAGGTGCTGCGGGAGGGACTGGAAACTCCCTGACTCCTCCCTGGCCAAAAGGGCCACCAGGATCCTGGCCCTCTGGAGGCAAGGCAAGGGGCTGGCGCAGGAGCCCCCGGGATGGGTGCATGCCCGCTCCCTTTCTCCCTGTCCTCTTTCCTGCAGGAGGAATTGCCCCTTGACGATATCACTTCTCTGTAAGACAGCAGAGCCATGGGGTCATCGGAGCCGTGAGGTCATCGGAGCCATGAGGTCATTATAACTGTGAGGTCATCAGAGCCGCGAGGTCATCAGCACCGTAAGGTCACACATGCTGAGGACCTTCCTGCAGGCTTCTCAGGGCAGGGGCAGGGGGCGCTCGATGCCAGTCTCCAAAGGCACTGACGAGTCCCGTTGTGAAGAATCTGACTTGGTTTCAGTCCTGAGTTCTCCACATCAGTGTGAGCAGGAGCCCCTTGCTTTCGAGGCACCCCCTTACCCTCCCGGGGTTGGAGGAGGGGCAGCACTTCCTTCTCCCCTACTGGGGTCACACCCTGTGCCAGGTGCTGAGATAGGCATGTAGGGTGGAGGAGGACTCTGCCCTCCCTGGAGCTGCCTGGCATCAGTCAGATCATGCCAAGCGCAGGGGAGCACCCCGAGGGTGGCTGGAGCCTTGAGGGGTCGGGGGTGCTCTGAGAGAGTCACCCAAGCAGAGCTGCACAGAATTGTGGATGAGGAGGGGACATGACCAGCAGACCGGGGCAGGAAGGGGACCCCTGGCAGAGGGCATGGCCTGTGCAGAGCCCATAGGGGCAGAGGAGTGCTGGGAGTGCAGGGACCCCGAGCGCGTTGGCACATCTCGTCTCTGAGAGGGAGAGGTGGGGGCTAGGGTAGCCAGGCCAGAACCTCCCCCAGGCCAGTCCCTCTCTCCTACCCTCACCCACCATGCCCACGCACATGCTTGTCGCTAGCTGCTCATGAGGGTGGCGGGCCGGGAAGCGGTCAGGGTGCCCGCCAGGCAGGTGGAGGGGCTGTGGGACACCTAGGTGCTGTACCTGGGTCCCCTGGTGGCCCCTCAGCCTGGCTCCCACTCACTGCCTGCAGGTCACAGCCTGCCCTGAGGGACTGCCATCCTCTGCCCGCGTCCCGGGCCCCCGCCTAGCCGTCCACCAGCTGGAGGTGTTGATCTCAGCGTGTCTCTCCCAGGGAAAATCTCAGCTCATCCCTGAGATCCTGTAGTTACCCTCAGAAAGGTCTCCCCACCCCGGCCCTGAGCATTCACCATGACCTTGTCCCTAGGGTGGCAGGCAGGGGCAGGAGGAAGCCACCATGGAGCTCTCCCTGAATGGCCAGACTTGCACACAGCTGGAGCTCAGAGACACTCCTAGGGTAGGGCTGGGACCTCTGGATGGTGGTGCCGAGGAGCCTTCATGGGGCGGGTGAGGGGCAGGCCAGGCCCTGCACAGCCACACACACGAGCACAGGCACACAGAAACACCCATGTGATTCATATACACTCATGCACATGTCCACACAAACACACATGCATGCACACCTACACACAACACGAGTGTGGTCATCTGCACACACCCGCATACTTGGACACACTCAAACACTGGTGTGTGTGCACACGCGCACACGCACACTCAGACATGCACACTCGCAGTGCTGCAAGAGTGAAGGGCTGGGCCCAGGCTGGTGCTGGCTGTGGAGCAGGGGCCTGGCTGGTCTGGGACAGCAGCTGAGTTTGCAGGTGGGGACAGGCCACCAAGGGAGGGGGCATGGAGGGCCCAAGCCCAGCCCCGAGCAGCCCCAGAGCCCAGGGGTAGAGGAGGCTCTTATGGGGAGGCTGGAGGCATTGTAGGGCCTCCTCAGGCTTTGCAAGACCTCAGGGGCTCAGCAGGTCACTCAGGCACACTGGCCACAGGGACAGAGCCCCCAGCCTCACCAGGACCTGTCTCCCACACCCCAGAGCAGGGAAGGTGCACCTCTGGGGAGGGAGCCGTGCTGCGCCGTAGCTGCTCAGCCCTAGGCAGTGTCTGAAGGCTAGGTGTGCAGGGCCAGGTGCCAGGGCCTCAGTGACTGCCTGGACTCAGAAATGTCCGCGGTGACTCCCATGCCTGCCACCCCCGAGCTTGGCCTGAAGTGGTCGCAGCCCCAGCCCAGAATGAGTTGCTGGGAAATCACATAATTGCCGGCTGCCACGCAGTCACCCTTGACCGCTGTGGGGATGGCCGTCAGATCAGTGCCACGGCGCAGCTCTTGGGGCCTCGGAGAGCTGTCCTGCCCCTCCCAGGTGACCCCCTCAGGGGGCCGCTCACTGCTACGGCAGCTGGGCGAGGGGCTGACCGTTTGCCTGGGGGGCAGTCCAGGGCAGAGTAACCCTCATCTTGTGACTGGGACCTGTGATTATAGACTTAAATCAGATGGCTGGACACAGTGGGGCCAACGCCATCTTCCCTTCCCTCCCAGAAGGTCCTGGATCCCCAGAAACTCCCCTAGGGAAACCAAGGGTTGGGGAGGCAAGAACCAGACCTACCAGTCAGGGGTGAGCCAACCTCCACGGATGCAAAGCGCAGAGACCGCGTGAACATGGGGCCGGGGACACTGGAGAATGGCCAGGAACGTGACTTCAGGACCACCGTGTGTGAGCTGCGGCATAGTCTGCACCCTCGCTGCCCAGCCCTGCTCCTAAATGTGCTACCGGCTTCCCAGTGCCCTCCAGCTCCTGCCCAGGGGCCCTGCCTGGTACTTGCCTGTTTCTTGCCCCTCCAGGAGGCTGGCTGTGAAGGGGGCAGGTCCTGGGACAGGCGGTGCATGGTGGGTGTGTGCTTAAGCACTCTGGCCTGTGGGGCTGGTGGGTGAGCTGGGACTGGGGCCCACCCTGGCCTCCCTCTCCTGTGGTTCCTGCGTCGTTTCAGTCTGTTTCTTCTTCCTGCAGGGCTGGTGGGTACACAGGCAGTTACTGCATGAGCTGGTGTGTGGAGGAGGGAGGAGCAGGGACCAGCCGGGCCACCTTCGAAGCCCTGCTTGGCCTCTTTTGGGGTGGACCTGTGAGCCACAGGGGATGTGGGTGGGAGGCAGCTCAGGCCCGAGGCCTGGGGAGACCCTGGAGCAGTTCTGATGCTCCCTGAAGCCTCCATCAGCGCTCAGGCCTCGGCCCAGGCCAGCAGACGTCACAGCAAGCGCTGAGCTGTCTGCCTGAGCAATGCGCATTCTCTCCACGACATTGAAGGCAGGGAGAAAACCCATCCAGGGGCCAGGGCTGCCTGAGTAGCATCCCACCAGGTGACCAGCTATGCCGGGTTTGGGGCCGCCGTTGGGACCATGGCTTTGGACCGTAAGTCAGATCGTGTCCCTCCACCGTCTAAAGCCACCAGGAGCTGCATGGGAGGACCAGGTTTGGGTGTGGAAGTGGCTGGGAGGGGGAAGCACACGCAGGCACAGACTGCATGTACAGAGGCGGTATACATACACATGCACACACACACTCATACACCTGCATGCACATGCTCATACACGTACAGAGCATGCACCTGCACACACACTTATACACATGCACACACATGCAGAGCATGCACGCATGGACGGCGCACACATGTGTCTGTGCACATGCCTGCACACCCCTACCCAGGAACACACATGCACACACATACCTCTGCACCTGTGCACATTCAAGCCCTTTCACCCCAGCAGGCACTGGACCTGTGACCAGGGCTCCTAAGGGCGGCTGGCCTGCACACCACACTTTCAGGGGCCTCCTCCTGGCCAGGCTGTCGCTCAACACTGGGCTGGGCATGGAGGAGGCCTTGGCATACATTGCGGGGCCCGAACCGTAGGCCCTGGGGCGCAGACAGCCCCAGCTGGCTCCAGGCAGAGGTTGCCCATCCTTCCACCTGCCTACCCCCAATTCATGATCCTCTCCTTCTATCCACTGTGCACTCATACCATCCATTCGCCCCTTTGTACCTTCATCCATCAAACTATAAATCTGCCCATCTGTTCATTTGTTAGTTCATCAGCTCTTTCGTGTGTCCATCTATTCACCTGTCCGCTGCCCACCAAGCCTCCATCCACCTCTGTATATCCATATATCCATCCACCTGCTCATTCATCAATCCGTAAGCTTACCCATGCATGCATTTCTCCATCACTCAATGGGCCCACTTGATGGGCTGGAGTCTGGACTGCTGAGGCAGTGCCTGCCTTCACCGGGAGCGCACACCTTCTCCCGGGGGCAGGTGCCGAGCTGTGAATGGGAGAATGAAGAACTCCTTTTGGTTATCCTAGTTTTCAGTGAATGAAGAAATCAGGTCACCCGCTGAGAGTGAAGACTGAGCAGAGGGTGTTAGTGGTTTAAGGACAGAAGAGCCCGGTGAGGGGAGAAGGGTCCCTGAGAGCGAGTGAGTGAGGAGAAAAGGAGCAGGACTGGTGGGCAGTGGGCAGCACCCCCTTGAGGCTTGTGGCCGTAGGTTTACAGAAGTTCAGCATGGTTGTGCATTTGTGTGCAGCCACATTCAGCTGCTCAAGTTCATCTACACATTTGCCGACCGGCCATCCATCTATCCGTCCACCCACCTAGCCATCCACCCATCCAGCCACACCCCCATCCAGCTGCCCACCCCTCATTCTCCCATCCATCTATCCACTCACCCACCCACCTGTCCATCCATCCACCCATTCATCTATCAGTCTATACATTTATCCATGTTTCCATCTCTTCATCTGTCCATCCATCACCCACTCATCCAACTGATACAGACAGGAGACAGGGAAATACGAGGTAGAAGAGAGTGGCTGCCTGGCAAAGACCCCACCCTCAAGGCTGGAAACCCATGGCCTTAAATGGGAATGGGCATTCCGGTTTTTCACCCAAATGCTGCCTTTGGCCCACCCCATCCCCTTATCCTGTACTTGTATAAACCCCAAGCTCCAGGCTCCACAGCGATGAGCAGAAGAGCAGAGAAACAGAAGAGTGGCATGGCAGAGGAGGAGAGAGGCGCAGAAGCATGTGACTGTTGAGAGCAGTCCAGCTGGTTATGGTGGGAGAGGAGATCCGCCGCAAGAAGCTCAAACTAGGGAATATCATCCTCTCACTCAACCTTCTTTCCTGCTCCCCATCCATCCCACTGAAAGCCACCTCCGTCTGGCACTAAAGTCCCCCCACTCACCATCCTTCAGTTTGTCCACGTGGCCCAATTCTTCCTGGATGCTTAGCAAGAGCCTGGATACCAAGAAGGCACGGAGAGGGCCACACCGAAGCTGCCCATGGATGGCAGAGCTAAAGGAGCCCTGTGACACACCCACTGGGGCTTCAGGGCAGGCACCACCCCAGACACTCCTGTGGGGCTGGAGCCCAAAACCACTTGCACCGGCACCTGCCTGTCTGCGTGCTCCCCGTCCCGTAAGGGGTTTGAGTGCACGGCCGCCGAACATACAAGCCACACCCCCATTGCACGTCCTGTGAGGGGGATCAGGGAGCTCTCCCATTTCATAATCATGTATGTATCTTATCTATTTCTTCATCCACCCATCCATCACCCATTCACCCACTCATCCATCCATCCATCCATCTGTTATTCATCCATCCATCTATCCATACACCAATTTCTTCCATCCATTCACCCTTCCATCCATCCATCCTTTTCTTCATCCATCATCCATAGCTTCATCCATCATCTGTCATCCATCCATCCATCCACCCATCCACCTGTCCATCCATCCGTCATCTACCCATCCATACATACATCTGTCCATTCATCTCTCCATCCATCCATCCATCCATCTGTTATCCATCCATCCATCTGTTATCCAACCATCCATCTGTCCACCTTCCTATCCATCCATCCATCATCTACCCATCCATCCATACATCTGTCCATTCATTTATTGCTCCTCCAGCCACCTATCATACATGCATTTCTTCCATCCATCCATCCATACGTCTCTTCCATCCGTCCATCCAGTCTTCTGTCCATCCACTCATCCATCCACCTGCTCTTCCATCCATCACACATATCTCACCACTCCTCCATTCTAGGGAACGATGTGAAGCACAGGATACTGTTCCTCCTGGAAGAGGATGAAAGTCCCAGGTGAACAGAGGGGACATGTGAGTGAACATAGAGGGTGACACTGTGGCCATGATGCTCAGCACTCTTTGTGCCTCTGTGGCGGCCACAGGTTGAGCACCAGCACTCTTCTCCCACGTCCTGGACTGTGTCCCAGCCACTCAGTTCAGGAATGGTGTCCCGGGCTGGCTGTGGAGCTGGGTCCCGACTGTGGCGGGTCCCTGTTCTTTCCACTCGCTGCCCCTTTAACTGTCTCCCGCCCTTCCAGGCCAGGCTTGGCTTCCCTGGGGACTTGGCTCCAAGCCCGTATGTCCTGTAAGCTACGAGAAAGCAAAGCCACATGGGAATGGCTCGCGTTCCGCACGTGGGTCCAGACTCCCTCTGCGCGGCAGTGAGTGGAGCTGGGGAGGAAGTGGGAGCCCAAAGCCCCTCTAGCAGTGGCTGAGCTGTCTCTGGACCCACAGAGGCTGTGGCTCCTCAGGAGGAAAAGCCTTGGGCTCCAGTCGGCCTCCAGCACCCAGGCTGGACTGAGCTTTTCATCAGGAGCTACACCACGAGGGACATTGGGGGTGAGCAGGCAGAACCCAGGACAGGCAGCCAAGGAAGACCTCCTGCCCTGAGCGGGCCCTGCATGACGGCTGAGGATGGAAGGGCCTTCCCACACCTCTCCGGGAAGACCTCATGCAGCCTAGCCGGGCAGGCCGGCCCAGTGCTGCTGTCATCCCACTGGGTAGGTGAAATGGGCTCAGGAATCGGTGCCCACAGCCAGGGGCACTGTCCGCCCTCCCTGGCAGGCAGGGCAGCCTCCCTGCATCCCAGGCACATGTCGGGGCTCCCATACTCCCTGACCTGGTGTCGTGGCTAAACCCGGATCTGCTCATGCCTGCCTCCTGGCTCCCAGCAGCCGAGTCACTGCTCTGTGCCTGTCTGGGTCACAAGGACCAGGTTGTGGGCCCCTCCCTCGGCAGCCCCAGGTCTCCACTCTCCAAAGCAGGGTGGCTATGACCTGAGGACCACAGAAGGGCCCCTGCCCTCACCTGCCCAAGCTGCAGCCTCTGACCTGGCGGATGGCAGGGGCTGTGGGGGGCAACACCAGGGCAAGTCCTGGGTGGTGGTGGGCTGGGCCCCGGGATCCTGCGGGGGTGAGGCCGGGGTGAGTCCTGGGTGTGATGGGCCCCGGGATCCTGCGGGGGTGAGGCCGGGGCGAGTCCTGGGTGGTGGTGGGCTGGGCCCTGGGATCCTGTGGGGGTGAGGCCGGGCTGAGTCCTGGCTGTGATGGGCCGGGCCCCGGGATCCTGGCTCCCCCACCATCACACCGCACCCTGTGTTCCCCCTCGGCAGCTGCAGAGACCTGGGCTGCAGCCTCACTCTTAGCCTCCCTTCACACACGGTGACCTTGAAACACTGGAGGAGTCCCGAGTGATCGGGGAGAGAGTGTGCTGTATAAATTTCATGCTCTTCAGAAAGACATTTGTCTGCTGCCCTCGGCCGCACCATCAGCCTCCCAGACACGCTCGCCTCCCGCCCCTGCCCAGAATAACCTAAAACCCGAAAACTTCCATCACTCCTGCTTCCTTCTTAGAAAACACTCAATATCTCAATCTTATCAGACCCGTTATTTATGGGTCTCTACTCCCAGCAGATGAAACAGGGAACGGCAAAATCCTCAGGCCGTGTCTCCAGCAGCAACAGATAAACCCACCCGGGGCTCCCAGGGGGGTTTCTGGAGCAGGCAGGACCCCTGCAGGAGCCGTGCTGGGGCTTCCATGGGGCCCACCGTGTCCTGGACGTCCACTCCACGGGGGTCCCTGGGCCGATGAGAACCGGCGCCTGCACGCCTGCCCTGCGCCAGCTCTGGAGGGCTGGGCCCACATGACGGTCACACTTAGGGCGCTTTGTTGGCTCCAGTGATGTGCACGGCTCTGCGGCCCTATCCTATCTCCCTCAACCCTCCCCGGCTCACACACAGTCAGAGACCTGGAGGGACCCCGTTGACGGATGGGGCAGAAAGGCTATGTCTTCAGAGAGTCAGGCCAGGCTGGCCTGCTGGCCATTGCCCAGGTGAGGTGGCCCTCCAAGGTGGGTGTGGGACACTGCCTACCTCCCCCTCAGGCCGGACTCCCTGCGTGCCTCTGACATCTGCTCCCCAAGATCTGGGCTGCGGGGTCGCAGGCCTCAAAGGTAACCATGAACAAGGGTTTTCCCCAGTATACAAGATATGCAAATTTGATGGTGGGTGCCGGGTTTGGGTGTGATGTTGGGGAGGGCCACTACATGGAGGTGGCTTCGCTCAGGAGGTCTGGGGAGCCCATCGGGGGGCGTGGAATGTGGACGGCGGCCCCAAGGTGAGGTGAGGGGCCTCAAACCCGCCTCACACACAAGTGGGTCCCTGAAGACAGATCTGAATGTAGCACAGTAAATGGGAAGTCAGGAGCCATCACTATCAGCTGCAGGTGGGAGACAGAGTTCTCAAACAGACGCTCAAAAGTTTAAACCAGAAGGCAAAAATCCACACATTTTTTTTTTTTTTTTTTTTGTAACAAGAGTCTCTCTCTGTCATCAGATGCCAGGCTGGAGTGCAGTGGTGTGATCTCAGCTCACTGCAACCTCCACCTTCCAGGTTCAAGCAATTCTCCTGCCGCAGCCTCCCGAGTAGCTGGGACTACAGGTGCACGCAACCACGCCCAACTAATTTTTGTATTTTTAGTAGAGACGGGGTTTCACCATGTTGGCCAGGCTGGTCTCGATCTCTTGACTTTGTGATCTGCCCACCTTGGCCTCCCAAAGTGCTGGGATTACAGGCGTGAGCCACCGAGCCTGGTCTAAAAATCCACACATTTTGATGCCATCAAATAATTAAAGATTTTGCCTCACAGAAGCGAATGGACAGGCGACTCTGGGAAGGGCATTTGCAATGTCTAAAACCAACAGGCACTCTGTGTCTACAACTCCACGCTTCAAATCACACAGTAGCGCGACGACTCAGCCTTGGCCGGAAACCAGGGGACGACGCCAGCCGACAATTGCAGCCGGAAACCCAGGAGGTGCAGAGCTGAAGTCATAGTAATCCAGACATGCAAATGAAGCCGTGCCCCGTGCCCGCTGGGCTGGTGAACATGGGGCTCTGTCGTTCTGAGAACGCTGGGATCTTGAGGGGCCTTGCACCCTGCAGGGGGCCCGGATTGGGGGTGGACCCGGTCCATGTCATCAACCAGTACCCGGTCCCAAAGGGACCTGCAACTTCCTGCCAAACCCAGCCGCCCTCACAGCCAAAGGGACAACTGGCAAAAACCGGGGTGTCTGTGGGCACTTGGGGGTGTGCAGTCTCCCCACCTGGGGTCAGCAGCTCCCCAGGAGGCCCTGAGGCCCAGAGTGCATGCGCCAGTGCTTGCTCTGGCCACAGTGGGCACCAGGAGTAGGCTGGAGGAGGGAGGGGCTGTCTGTAAGAGAGAATGTGCAGCACCCACAGCAGCTGGGAGCCCCAGACCCTGGCCCCTGGGCTGGTCAGGAGAGGCTTCCTGGAGGAAGCAAACTCCCAGCGGACCACGTGGAGGGCTGGCCAGGAAAAGCTGTAGGGGGCTGTCCCTGTGCCCCAGGCCATTGCAGGACTTCCTTCCGCTGCAGAGCCTTGGCCTTTCTGGGAGTTGGGCAGAGAAGGGTCCTTGCATCCATCTCTGGAGCCCCTGCTCTTGCCAAGTGGCCCAGGCCTTTATTGTCAGTTGGGAAAAACCACGTCCCTGCCGGCTCCCACGTGAACAGGCACTGCTGGTGCAGGGTGGCCTGCACAGCTGGCTGGCAGAGTCTGGGGCCTCCTCAGGTCACTAGTCATGGTCCCTGCTGAGGTTCCCTTGGTGGCCTCGTGGGTCTGATGATGCTGAGGGGGAGGAGTCTCACCTCCCAGGCTCTCTGAGGCCCTGGCGTGTGGCAGGGGTGGAGACGACTCAGGTGTGAACCTGTGGGGCAGGGATCAGCAGAGGCAAAGGACAGAGGTGCGGCTCCCTGCCCGGCGATCCTCAGCTGGCAGGGGCCCCTCCCGCTAGCACGGCTGCCACGGGGAATGGAGCGCTCTGGAGGAAGCAGCATCTGACATAAAATAAATCTCTTTCTAAATAAAATCGCTGTGGCCCGGCCTGGCACCCTCTGTGCCTGCACAAACCTCCTTGCGCTGCAGCTATGGAGGAGAGGCCTGTTCCCAGGAGGCCCAGCGGTGCCCACACCACCGACGCCCACAGACTCACGCCCACACCACCCAGACCCAGCGCCCACACCACCGACGCCCACACCACTGACACCCACACCACCCAGACCCAGTGCCCACACCACCGACGCCCACACTACTGACACCCACACCACCCAGACCCAGCGCCCACGCCACTGACGCCCACACTACTGACACCACCACCCAGACCCAGCGCCCACGCCACTGACTCCCACACCACTGACACCGACACCACCCAGACCCAGTACCCAGACTGACTCCCACACCACTGACACCCACACCACCCAGACCCAGTGCCCACACCACCGACTCCCACACCACTGATGCCCACACGACCCAGACCCAGCGCCCACACCACTGACATGCCCGGCCCCACGGATCTGGGGCAATCCTGTGACAGTGATGAACCAGCAGAACAGAGTCTGCCCCAAAGCAAATTCTGCCACTGCCACACGGCTGGGGGCCTTCTCCTGATGCCTGAGGAGAGAGACCACGGGCGGGTGGCTGTCACAACTCGCCTGCCTGGTGGACTGAGCCCAGCAGCTGGGCAGCCTCCTGGGGAGGGTTCCAGGGGCTGAGAGACCTTGGGGCTAGCCAGGCTGGAGAGGGATGTGGAGAGAAGAGGGGAGGAGGGGAGTCAGAGACCCGGCTGCTTCTGCCCTTTGGGGTGGCTCAGGGGCCTTTCTCAGGGGCAGAGACAGTGAGACCCAGTCCCAGCTGCACGCCAGTCCGCTGGATACTCAGGTGGGCTCTGGAGGGGAACAGGGGAGCGGGAGGAGAGGGCTCCGTCCAGATCGTGGCCAGGCCCTGGGAGCAGATGGCAGCTGAGGTGGGCATTGTCCGCAAGGAGGAGGGCCAGTCAGGGGGACACAGAGGCTCAAGGCACCGTGACGGTGGCATGGCTGAGTTTCCCCTGCCGGGCACTGTGCCATGGAGCCGCACTGCTCCCCCAGCTGGAAGAGGAGGGGCTGCCCGCTGTGACCACAGCTCACAGGCCTCCGGTGAGGGGTGAGGATAGCCCCTCTCTCCGGGCAGGGTCAGTGTGCCCGGGACACCCCTGGGGCGGCTCGCACTGACGCCTGGGGGCTGCTTAGCCTCTGTGAGCCTCAGTGTTTCCATCCATGGGGAACGCGCCCATCCAGCGATAAGGCGTCATGTGTGAGCTCTGGGGGCTGATAGGGCTCTGAGGGGCATCAGAGGTGAGGTCACAGCGCTGCAGCTGCACCAGGGTGGGGTCCTCGGTGGGCAGGCGCTGGCCCTGGGGGGGAAGGTTCTTCCAGGGCCCTCGGCACACCGGGAAGGGCTCAGTCTGTCACCCAGGCGTGCCCTTGGCTCTTACCACACGGCCTGGGGTGGGGCCTCCCTGCAGCCATGCGGCTGTCCGGGCCTAGCACCGCCTGGCACTGCCCTGTCCACTAACCGAAGGGCCCCCAGCTCCCTGGTGGTCCATTTGCAGGGACACCCCCAGCCCACTCCTCTCCGCCAGCGTCAGCCCTCTGAGGGGACCGCCACACCGCCAGACCCTGGAGCAGGGAGGAAGCGAGTTCATTACCTTCCACAGCGTGATAAGCCCGCGCTGATTGCTGCATTAAGGGACAGGCCCGATAGGCTATAAATTACAGGGGATGTTCTCACGTGTCTGTCTCTCCAGGGCCAGCCAGGAGAAGTTAATTATTTTTATAGGTCCAGATAGGGCACGGGGTGATCAGAATGCCCAGTCCCAGGCCCAAGCCACACAGAAGCAGCCCCCCGCGTGCTCCCAGGGCCAAGCCCCGTGTCCCTGGAGAGGGGTCCCGCCCCGCCCACCGTGGCTCCGCATGCCAGCCCCCTGTTCCTCCCGCAGATGAGCAGCTGGGGGAGTTGTTCCTGCCCACGGAGGAGTGGGCTGAGAGCTGAGTGGCCGGCGGGCCATCAGTGACCCTGAGAAGGCAGCCTTCTCCCTGTCGCCCACCACGGCCTACATTACAAATACATAAATCATAATGTTTCAACAAAAGCAAAATTTAATTTTCTCCTTTCAGCCGTTATCTGGGCCGGGTGGTATATGGCAGACTGCGCCCGCTCATTCATTACGCCCACTGAATGGATAATGGCAGCCTCGTCGATTGCAGCCGGCTTTGTGAGGCCTCTGAATGTGCTGCACTGCCTGTGGCGGCCCAATCTCCCCGCATCTGTAATAGATACACAGGACTCTATTATTCCTTGCCAGAGTAAAATTAAATAGTTGTGTGTGTGCCGGGGTGGGGGCCGGGGCTCTGGGAGGGGGGAGGCAGCGTCGCACCCAGAGACCCGCTCAGCCGCCAGAGCACCCCGGTCCCCGAGGAGGCTGCCCCCAGCCCGCAGGTCCAGGGCCCCAAAGCAGCTCCAGCTCCACGCCAGTGACCCCTGCCCATGCCCGCCATCCCATGGGCCAGGCCCATTTCACAGACCCAGGAAACTGAGGCCTGAGGGCTGAGCTGCGCCCTCCTTTGCTCTGGGCATTTCTGTGGGACAATGGGGTCCAGGGCTCCTTGGCTTGAGACCCGGGACAGGGTGATTGGGACGAGGAGCTCACAACAGCTTGTAAAGAGGGGGTTCCCGCACCCCACCCACCCACCATCAGTCCAGACCCCTTCCTGTGCGGCAAGGCCCCCTCCACCTCCGGCCTGCAGATGCGCCCCAGCCAGGTTCATGGTCTGTGGTGGCCCTCATGGGGCGGGTCCCCTGGCCAACAACCCCACCCTGGGGTTCTGAGTGTGGGAGCTGACAGTGAGCACAGATCTAACCCCCTGCCACGTTTCAGGCGGTAGAGCTGGGAGTTGATCCCTTTCCCAGGAGAGGGAGCTGCCAGAGGAGAGAAAAAGTGACTGGGGCCAGGCTCGGCATCCAGGGCGCCAGGAATCCCCCAGCAGCTGGCTCCTTCCTGCAGAGCGCCTGGCAGAGCCAGGGGAGGGGAGGAATGCCCAGGCCCTCTGTGAGTGAGTGGCCCTGGCCCTGCGTCCAGTGAGCACTGATGGCCATCATCGCTGCCTCTCCTCCTGCTTGAGGCCCGCAACTCAAGGCAAAAGTCTGTCCTGGGGGTGGTGGCTGGGGTCCCCTGGGGAACTGTCACGCCTGTCATTCCCAAGGGCATGACCTCCCATGTGGACAGAGGCCACCAGAACAAAGAGGCACAGCCTGGATGGGCAGCCGCAGCTCCCGGATATGCCTGGGGAGGCGAGGGCAGCAGGCTGGCGATGGAAGCGTGGATGCGGCTGACACAGCTGCAGACACTCCTCCCGTATCCCCTCGTGCGTGTCTGCAAATGCGCTTGACAGAACGGAGCGGAGTGCAGGCCGGGCTGCGGCCCCCTTTCCATTTAACCTCCACGGTGCCCTCCTCATTCGTGGACGCCTCTGCCCAGGGGAAGTGCCCCAGGGTCTCTCAGCGCCACCCTGGGCGCCAAGGCCAGTGTCCCACAGACCCTGGTGCCCAAGGGCCCCACGACCCCACGTCCCTGCACACAGCCTGAAGGCCAGGTGCTCTGCAATCTTGGCCCCATCCTGTGGCCAAGTCTCACTCTCACTTAACAGCCCACGGCTGCTCGTCAGCTCAGGCTGAGACTGTGCAGAGGGTAGGGGACCAGGTTCCCTGTGCCCTGCAGAGCTTGGCTGTCCCAGGAGCCTCTATTCTCATGGAAAATGGCTGGGGGACCCGGCGTGGTTCTGCACACCTGTAGTCCCAGCTACTTGGGAGGCCAAGGCAGGAGGATCACCTGAGTCCGGGAGGTCGAGGCTGCAGTCAGCTGTGATGGCCTCACTGCACTCCAGCCTGGGCGACAGAGTGAGACCCCGTCTCAAAAAAAGGAAAAGAAAAAACTGTCAGGGCCTGCCTAGTGCCCAAAAGCGAGGAGCCCAGGCCTGCGTTCAAAGGCACTGAAGTGGGGGCCACGGCAACAGCATGGTGCCCATGGCTCGTGGCAGCAGCTGAAGCATGGGCGTAGGAGAAGCCGTGTTTTCTTGGCGGGCACTGGCTTGTGGGGTGGCCTGGGCTGGGTCTGGACACTCGGTGACTTCCATCAAAGCTCCTGCTTTGTCCCTTGATGACTGTGGAGCAGATGCCTCGAGTTTCTCTGGCTCCTAAAACACAGTCTGGGTCAGGCACAGTGGCTATGCCTATAATCCCAGAACCTTGGGAGGCTGGGGCAGAAGGATCGCTTGAGCCTCGGAATCTGAGGCCACCTGGGCAACATAGTGAGGCCCCATCTCCACAAGGCATCACAATCAGCCAGGCATGGTGGCGTCTGCCTGTAGACCCAGCTACTCAGTGAGCTGAGGCCAAAGGACCACCTGAGCTCAGAATTTCGAAGCTGTGGTGAGCTGTGATTATGCCACTGCACTCCAGCCTAGGTGAGAGGGAAAGACCCTGTCTCTAAAAAAATCAAAATAAAAAATAAAATACAGGCTGGGCACGGTGGCGCACGCCTGTAATCCTAGCACTTTGGGAGGCCGAGGTGGGTGGATCACCTGAGGTCAGGAGTTCAAGACCAGCCTGGCCATCATGGTGAAACCCCATCTTTAAAAAATAATAATAATAAT
>CAUYQU010081570.1:0-34958 GCA_963574635.1 Cheracebus regulus
TTGAACCACGGCGGCTGTGGTTGAAGGGAGCCTAGACAACGCCATAACAATCTAGCGTGGCCAAAAACTGTTAAAAAAAATCCAAAAAAAAAAAAAAAAAAAAAAAAAAAAAAGATAATTACCATTTAGAACAAAGGAAAAAAAACTTTCCACTTGTGTTTTTTTTTAAACAAACCTATTAAAATTGATCTACAAATTTATTGATTTGATTGCTTTTTTGTATTTAAAAAAAGGTTTAAAAAGGTGTTTGTTTTTGAGAGGGAGTCTCCCTCTGTTGCCCAGGCTGGAGTACAATGGTGTGATCTCCGCTCACTGCAACCTCCACTTCCCAGGTTCAAGCAATTTTCCTGCCTCAGACTCCTGAGTAGCTGGGATTACAAGTGCCCACCACCACCTCCAGCTAATTTTTGTACTTTTAGGAGAGACAAGGTCTCACCATGTTGGTCAGGCTTGTCTCAAACTCCTGACCTCGGGATTTTATTTTATCTTTAATGGAGATGAGCGAGGTCTTGCTATGTTGTCCAGGCAGGTCTCAAACTCCTGGGCTCAAGTGACTCTCCCACCCTGCCTTCCCAAAGTTGTAGTATTACAGGTGTGAGCCACTGCACCTGGCCTAATACACAAACTAGAAGTAAACAATCAAACATATGAGAATTTTTCCAAGTGTAAAAATAAATTTCTTTGTGGCATGATTCTATTACAGATCACTGGTATGCCTGATTAAAGTGGACCACAATAAAGAGTACATACACCAGACTTTAAACAATTGCAATCCACTGAAATAATAGCATTTACTAATCCCAGCAAATGCTTGATTTATTGAGCATTACACCTGACCAAATGTTTTAATTCAACCTTTACCCAATCCTGAATCATTCATATAAATCAAAATAAAAGTTGTCATACAAACTTCAAATAATTCTTTAACTTGTACCAGGACAATAATTCTATGATGTGCCAATAGATTAACAATGAGGGAATTAATTTATTAATTACCTTTTTTCATTTATTCACCAAAATTTTTTTTTTAGCCTAGGCATTCTGCTAGATTTTACAGTTACAAATGGAAGCAAGGCAGACATAGTATTTGTCATCATGGAGCTTACAATCTATCTAGCAAGAGAAACAAATCATTACTCAATAATTCTTAAAAAAAAAAAAAAAGAAAAAGGAACTCAGCCACCAAACAGACAGCTAATTTAATATAGTCAAATGCAATGGTTCTAATTTAATATAGTAAGACTGTAATGTTCTAGTTAATATAGTAATATATTGGTAGAAATGAGCTCTACCACTCTCTTTCCAATAGTTGGAAACCTTTCTTTAATCTGTAGGTATCTTATATAGAATGGACAATTAGAATTTGAACAGATATAATTGACAGTTATATATGATATGGGACAACCAAAAGTATGTATTCTTCATGGCATTTTAAGCAATGGACAACTCACAAAATTACTGTACTCAAAATCTCTGCTTGTTAGCAAAAGCGTATTTTCCATTAATAACCAGGTATGTTGGTCAGATTTTCTTGGATCAGTTGCAAGGTCTAAGCAGAGTCACAGATATTATCAGAGTCAGACAGAGAGATATATGCCAAAGCTATTTAGTGGCAGAGTATGATACAGAAACCTAGTCTCCTAACTCCAAGGTCAGTGCCTCTCTTCATTATACCAGCCAGTTTTACATGTCCTATCTAGGAATACTGTGTCAGTACAATTTAATATTGCCAACTAATAAAACTGCCAGTATATATAAGTACTGAAAAATATCAGCTTTTAATCCATGATCAACTGTAAATGAAACTATAAACAACACTATGAACAAACATTATTACCTGACATGGAGGGCAATTCTCTGTGATATGGTAAAATGCCTTTGTAAAATTAAAGCACATATTGTTGTCTACATTTCACTTAACCATCCAATGAGTCAATTCATTGGAGAAGAAGATAAATCAAATCAGTTTCTTACCATTAAAAGATGAGAATTTTTTACTTTTCAACTACCTGATCTACTGATAACCTGTCTCTTTCTTATGGATAGCCTTTCTTTTTGGAAGCACAACAATAAGAAAAATTACTTAACTCATAACATATTGTTGGTTTTTTTTTTTTCCTTTTCTATAATGATAATTACATTCCTTTTAAGTCTTCCATTTTCTACGTAATCTGAATTAAGAAGCAAAAGGTAGTTACCGTCATTTGACAGATATCTTTGTATATATTTCCTACATAAAAACCAAAATGAATGTGAGCCACAGATAACTTAAACTTGAAAATAACATGAAAAGAGGCAAGTAAATACAGCACCTTCAACCGAAACATCCATTTACTCCCATTGGGACTAATCAAAGAAACAACTTGACCCACAAAGAACGAAGAAAAGAAAGGCAGGACAACAGCCCACCTGGGAGCAACACAGAGCCAAGGAAACCTCCCTGGGCCAGGGAAGCTGTGAGTGAACATGTGACTTGCAACACTTGGGTCAGGAGATGCCCTCATGAACCCACTCCACTGGGGCCTTCAGTCTGACACACAGATATGGGGAGTCTTGGCAGAGCAGCTGCTCAGGCACACACGGAGATTTCATTTATTTTTAATGTTTTTATTAAAAAAAGTAGAAAGTGTTTAATGTTTACAATCAAACTTGCTTCTAACTTTTAACAGCTATGCGGCTTTGAGCAAACAGCTTCTCTGATCTTCTTCTTCTATGATTATGAAGTGGTTTTAACAAAAATATATGCAAAATGTCTAGCACAGTGCCTGACAAAAATGGTGGTTAGTAAATTAGTTAGTATAAAAATCTTCAACATTTCAAATTCCTTAGACTAAATTACCAGAAGTAGAATTATTCAATTTATTCTATGATTTCTAAGGCTTTTAATAAATACCAGATTATTTTCTAAAATGGTTATGCAAATTTAGATACTCAAACACAGTAAGTGTGCTCCTGACCAGCAAAATGTTTAAAGACAAATGAACTTAGAAAATGAAGATTAATGAAAAGCCAATTATCAAAGCACAATAAAACCTTAATATCATTTAACTATATATCACTAATAAATTATATCCAATGTAGACTTACCCTGCATGAGGGGCTGCTATCCCTTTATGAGAGGGAGATAAGGTCTGAAGTTTGTTTCCCAAAGAGCTGGTATTTGAAGACACTTTACCTGAAGGCACACCTTATAATTTAAAAAAGCATTATTTTTAACAATACTCTAAAAAAAGTTACATAAAACAGAGAATCTAGCAAAGAAAACAACACTTCGGTAATAATCTTTGTAACTATAAATCACCATTGAAGACATTTTTTAACTGATATTTCCAGGAAACAACATATAGCATCCTTTATTTCTAATTTCTAAATTTCTTTCTTATAATTTATATATAAACAAAGGTACATGTCAGTGGTCAATATCTTCTAACTATTAAGTATTTGTCTACTAAGAACAATTGCAAAGTTCAGAAAGCTATAAAGAGCTAGCATAAAATGAGAGGAAAATACCGGATCACAGAATCAAGAAATAATTTGTCTGATTATTCTGAATAGAGGATACATCAATAACAACATAGATCAATAAAAACAACAAAAACATGGCCAGGCACAGTGGCTCATGCCAGTAATTCCAGCACTTTGGGAGGCTAAGGCGGGCAGATCACGAGGTCAAGAGATCTAGACCATCCTAACACAGTGAAATCCCATCTCTACTAAAATACAAAAAATTAGCTGGGCGTGGTGGCATGCACCTATAGTCCCAGCTACTTGGGAGGCTGAGGCACGAGAATCACTTGAACCCGGGAGCAGGAGGTTGCAGAGAGCTGAGATCATGCTACTGCACTATAGCCTGGGAGACAAATCAAGACTCTGCCTAAAAAAAAAAAAAAAAAAAAAAAAAGGTAAAAGTAGAAACTACTGAAAGTTATTTTATTTTCAGAAATAATTACTTATCCTCTATATCTCTTCTTAATTAGAAATCTATCTTAATACTCCAGAATAGACCACTATCTTTATTTCCTTCTCTGCCAACATGGTTTAAAAACAACATCAATTTACTTTACAGCTGTCATTACCTACAACAGTTTTGCTAGTGCCACTTGGCTGTGGTAATCGTGAAGATCCTGATGATGCAGTTGCAGGAGAATTTGACTTTTTAAGCGCAGGTGGCTTATACTAAAATAATGAAAAAAAATTTTTTCAATCAGCATGACATTTGATTATGAATTGAAAAGTAGTGGTTCAAAGTTAAGATTCTTTGGGTTTAGAATTTTAGTCTTACAAGATGAAAAGAATTATGGAGATGAATGGTGATGACGGTTATACATCATTAATGTATTAATACACTTGTAAGTATATACTGAATTGTACACTTAAAAATGGTAAAGATGGTAAAGTTTATGTTACATGTATTATACCACAGTAAAAATAAAATTGGAAAGAAACAGCTCTCATTCCTTTAAATGAACAGTCTTTTTATTAGCTACTGAATTACACAAATTGAGGAAGTATAGATTAAAATATGTCACCTCAAAGGTTTTCCAAAATAGACTCCCTCTCAGATGTTCTACTGCTAAAACAAACTAAGAGCAAATTTTCCAGTTCACAGGAAATAGAAAGAAAGGTCTAAATGGAAAATACTTCCTCAAGTTAAGATTTTAAACACCTAACAAACATTAGTAGAAAACCTTAGAAACACTAGTGAAGCTCACTTGGTGATGCAACTTTAAAGGTCAAGATTTTTACATGTTCCTGGATGTGGTTTTATATTCCATATATATAATTCAGCCATATTTCCTATTGATAAAAATTCATAATATTACCTTCTGCTTGGACAAGTTTTATAAGAGCTGCCTTATGGATTTCCCCGACATGAAGAGAAAGAGCTAATTGTGGCTTCTCTATTCTCACCAGACCATCTTAAATTAATGGAGTGTGGATTGACATAAGATTGGATATTTCAGCTTATCTTGGATTTTTAAATTTCTCTACTCCTCTAAGGAGACATCACTATTAATTTTATTTTCTGTTTTTGAGTTAAATTTTGCTCAGTTCCCTGTGTAAAAATATCTTACTGATCACCGGCTTCAATAGAATGAAATGAACTTGCCCAGAGTAATGCCCCAATTTCACAACACAGCAGTAATTTAACACTCATGCTGGTTCTAGCCCCGTGCTTCAACCATAAGGTGAAAATCATACTTGCATATGTGCTTGGAATTTAGCCCAATAAGGTATCAAGATTTCATGTGAAGAACTGATTTTAAATATCATTTTCAAAATGCAAATCATATTTCATAACCAATAATCAATATAAAATTTAAGATGCACTATTACCAAAAGCAGCAGACTAAAACCAATTTTGAAATCAAAAATTATAACTAACTCAGTATGTGAATTAAAAAAAAATTAAAACTTGATAAAGGGTCACACCAAAAAAAGTAGCATGCATATTTTGCACTACTATACCAGCACCTGCAAAATAGAAAATCAAAACCTTCAGTAAATGTCTTTCAAATTAACAAATGTCTATGAGACTTCAGGAGATGAACCATATAATGATACTGATTTTTTAAAACATTAGCGGTGCTTCTGGTTTAAAAGGACATCTGGGCCGCTAAAGATAAATAAATAAAGACATTTAAAAAGACTCTTAAAATTATAGCAACAGGGCAAATAAGATCTAACAAAGATCTGTCAAACTACCAGAGGTATGTATACAAAAACAGAATTAATAAAATTAGATTAGGAAACAGGACTGCTGATCCACTAAAATTGTGCAAGCAATCAAAAAAGAGCAAAATAATTAGCATAAACAAAGTATGTTGACATGGCCTATTACACATTGAGAGGTCAAGCCTTTAGGCAGGACACAGGCAGAAGGGTTCCTTGTAGCATTACATACTGAAGACTAAAGATTTTTATATACATATTAGAAATTAACAACTTAACGGCTTACAAATACTTAGGCATTACATTTCTCTAAAAACTAAATAAATCAGTGCTTCACCACAATAATGAGCATAATTCTCAACCTGCAAAAGTTAAATAAATGAAGACTAGTTATCTCTCTCAAGGAAATTCTTTAAAACTTGCTTATTACTACCCTCTTTTCCAGAAAGAAAAGGCAAGTTCAGACTTGCAGTTTAACATTTTATATTCTACTGCTTCTCTTGGAGTGGTGGAAGATTCACTGGCTTGGGATGAACTGGAATGATTTAAATGGTTAAGTTGCATGGCTTATGGATTATCATTCTGTTCCAATGATGGACTGCCACATTAAATCCGTAAGTTGAACGAACAAAACTTATTTGAAGGAATAAGTGCAGTATAAAGATTTTTAGTTGGAGGTCTTCAAGTTTACTATATTCAAGAGCATCTTTTTCAACTTCATGGCTTGACCTGGGTGATGCTGCCTCAGGTTTTGCTTCTTAAAGACCACTTGCAAAGGACTTGAAAAAAATGTTAAAACATATGAAGCATGTTTAAAGGTCTTCATCAAAAATGGACTTTGAAAAAATACTCTCTCCCAAGCCCCAGATCTCTACTGGTAAATAACAGCTCTATTATTAAAGCCTTTAGGTGTTGCACATGCTTAAAAAAAAATCCAAGTGTTGAATTTGGTGGACTTCTAATATGCTGTTGAATATTTGTTTTTTCCAAAAGTTGTTTTTTTTTTTAATCTAGAAGGCATTTCTGTTGCTATGAGGTACAGTATGTTTCACTGTACTATGAGGAAGGAAGCGTTCAATTTCGATTTAGATGGAAAAACTAGTTTGCTTTGCTTACCATCTTTGCTGTTTCACAGGCATTTGATGCTTTAAATCTGATGAATGCTGATAGATTCACATTTAATATGTCATAAGCCTTTAGGAAGTTGGAGATAACTTCACTGCTTACCTATTTTCTTCTTTGCAATCAAGCTGTTCATTTGAAAGTGAGACACTACTGCGTTGCAAAAATTGAAACAGTAAGAGCAAGCACCTTTGCAGCTTCATGCTTGGTTTTGGCCAAACTTTTAATTTAGTATTCTGTAGTTGTTTAATGCACACTTAAATGGTCTTACTGGGAGAGGGGAAAGGGGATTCTTTCTTGCTGACTCCCAAGAAAATGTCAGAAAGGCAAAATGGCCAGCATTATCCATTTGCTTTTTTGTTTACTGGGTGAATAGCACTTTCTTTACATAGGCATATGATTTCAGGTTTTTCATAATGAAAACATTGAGATTTCAGCTGGAAGACACCCTGAAATTTTATGAGTAGCATACCCCAACCACCATCTAATAGCTAGTTTGTTTGTACAGGGAGAATGATTCATCTCTCTATTTTAGATGGCTAGATGTTTTGTGGAAGATATTGGAATTGCTTGCCTCATTTACTGGGAAAAATCAGATAGGAAGTGGCCTTCAGGGACACTTTTACTTGGAAAGTTACAACACTAGTACAACAAGTCTCAACACATTTAACATTTGCTTGTTGAAAAGCAATGTCATAAAGCCAAATAAAATTAAACATGTTTTACCTTTTTCTAACAAGAACATAAAAATTACAGAGGGGAATTTATTTTAAAAAGGTAACACAGGCCGGATGGGGTGGCTCACAGCTGTAATCCTAGCACTTTGATCACAAGGCAGGTGGATCACGAAGTCAGGAGTTCAATACCAGCCTGGGCAAGATGATGAAACCCTGTCTCTAACAAAAATACAAAAAAATTAGCTGGGCGCGGTGACGGGCACCTGTAATCCCAGTTACTTGGGTGGCTGAGGCAGGAGAATAGCTTGAAACCATAAGGTCGAGGTTGCAGCAAGCGGAGATTGCGCCACTGCATTCCAGCCTGGGTGACAGAGCAAGACTCTACGTCCAAAAAAAAAGGGTAACACAGTTTTTCCTTTTAGTAGTCCTTGGGTAGTTATGACAGAATAGTTTAAACTTTTTGTTTCTTTGAACTGGGATTTTGGTCCAAAGTTTTGTTTGTTTCCAGTATCTGTTTCTGCCTCCCCATCTATCAAATCAGCTTCCTCCAGGGCCACCACCTCTTGGTGCTCCATGGCTTGAACTACTGTAGGAATCACGTGGAGGAGGGTACCCCCTTTTCCATAGAAGAGGGAAGCCCTCTTTGTCTCGTGTGCCAACCCAACCATGAACATTTGAGTAGAGATCACTTCAGCTGCTTAACTGTCTCAACTTCCACCATATGTGTCACGTGAGCTGCTGAAATCATCA
The DNA here is from genome assembly GCA_963574635.1 of Cheracebus regulus. Lineage (NCBI taxonomy): Eukaryota > Metazoa > Chordata > Mammalia > Primates > Pitheciidae > Cheracebus > Cheracebus regulus. Next base: position 8,223 of record CAUYQU010081570.1, read on the forward strand.
CAGTGGACTGCTTCCACCATAAGCTGATGTGGGTCTTCACATAGGTGGAGCATTACATGAATTACCATAACTCTCATGTGAATCTCTCTGGGAACCTCCACTTGGATGATTTGAATAGTCATGATCATGACTATATCTATCTCTATCTCTATAGCCTCTTGATGAATAGTCATCACGTGAACTGGAATGACCAAAATCAAGGTAAGTATAATCTCGTGGTGGTGGTGCATAATCTGTTGTATCAGGAGAACTTGGGTAATCTCTGCTTGAATAGCTTTCTATAGTAGAATACCCATCATCTCTTGGGGACAAATAAACATCTCTATGAGAGGGCAGCGGTTCCCTTCAAGGAACCGCTGTAATAATGGACCTCTTTAACTATCTCTTCCACATGAGACAGGAGCTCTTCCTCCCATTCCACTGCTGCTGTGAACTGGTCCTGAAGGTGCAGATCTCTTAGGAGGAGGACCTCCACTTCTTGGTGGTGGTCGTCTTTTTACTGGAAGTGGTCTCCTGGAAGAACTCTTATTAAAATTCATGGAATTGCCACCGTTATCCATGTGTCCTCCCCCATGACGGAGGTCCTGTGGTTCCTCCACTTCCACTTCTAAGACCTCTTGGAGGGCCTCTACTTCTTGGAGGTGGAGGCGATCCACGTCTACCACTTTCAAATGGTGGCTTGTTCCATCTTGATGGCTTTTCCATCTAATGACTTTACATTCATGTCTCTGGCTGCATCCTTAGCAACTTCTGGGTTTTCAAAAGTGACAAAAGCAAATCCTCTTCATTTGTTGGTTTTATAGTCTTTCATCAAGAGTACTTCCACTATTTGTTTATATTCGCCAAATACTGCTTCAAAGCTTTCTCATTGTTTCCATATTAAGCCCACCAATGAAGAGCTTTCCTGAGTGATCCGCTTCAACCATTTTTTTTTTTTTTGCCAGTGAGTTGGAGGGGTGACAATGAGTTCAAGCTCCAATGAGCTCACCAATAAGGCTTCTTAGTAGCTCAGCACCAGTGGCAACTGCCAGGTCCGAGGACCGAACCACAAAGCCACTAGCACTACTGAGAAACGAGCAGCAATGAATTTTTTACAAAAAGAGAAAACAGATTGCAGACCTAAACATAACCAAATCAATAATAACTGTATCAAATGTAAGTGACAAGCATTTCAACCGACAAGATTAAGTTACCAGATTCAATTTTAAAAAAAGAAATACAAGAACCAATTATAGCAATGCAAAAACATAAATATAAGTTAAAGAACAGAAAGAAAAGAAGGGAGCATAATTATGCTAAAATGGCTATATTCTTATCACATGAAATTGCAACATGAAGAATATTGCCACAGACAAAAAGGAACACTTCATAATGATAAAAGGGTCAATAAATGGGGAAGACATAACCACTTATAAACAGATATGCAAACAATAAGAGAAATTCAAAATTTTGAATCAAAAGCTGGCAAAACTAAAGAGAAATGTAAAAAAGTCATAATTTTAACTTATTTCCCTCAGTAATTGATGGAACATCATATGCAATGGTAAAAAAACAATGCTTTTAACCTAAGAACAGAAAAACAAGGCAAGGAGGTCCACTCTCATCACCTCTATTCAACATTAGTCTAGCCTGTGTAGTAAATCACAGAAAAGAAATAAAAGCCAAAAAGGTTGGAGGGAAGAAAATAAAACTGTCCTTATTTACAGTTAACGTGACGGTATACATAGAAAAGTCCTAAGAAATCTACAAGAAGGCTATTACTAGTAAATGAATTTAGCAAAATAGCAAGGTAAGAGATTAATATACAAAAATCCTCAGTTTTTCTAAACAAGCAAAAAACAACTAAAAATGAAATAAAATAAAATTCCATTTACAAGATCACCCAAATACATGATATACTTAGAAAAATCTAACAAAATATATGTATGACATATATAATGTAAACTACAAAACACTGATAAAGAAAACCTAAATGATCAGAAAATATAACAAGTTCATGAAGTGAACAAGTCAGTATTGTTAAAATGTCAATTCTCCCCAAATTGATGTATGAATTTAATATAATCTTAGTCAAAGGCCAGGCATGGTGGCTCACACCTATAATCCCAGCACTTTAGGATGCCGAGAAGGGTGAATCACAAGGTCAGGAGTTCAACACCAGCCTGGCCAACATGGTGAAACCCTATCTCTAATAAAAATACAAAAACGTAGTTGTGCATGGTGGCATGTGCCTGTAATACCAGCTACTCGGGAGGCTGAGGCAGAAGAATCACTTAAACCTGGGAGGTGGAGGTTGCAGCAGGCCGAGATCATACCAGTCCAGGCGACAGAGTGAGACTCCGTCTCATAAATAAATAAATAACTCAGTCAAATACTAGAAGTCGTTTTTGTAGATGTTGACAAGTCAATTATAAAATGTATACATAAATGTAAAACAAGAATAGCCAAAGCAAATTTTAAAAGGAATTCAAGTAGAAAAATTTAGACAACTTGATTTTAAGACTTATTAAGGTACACTATTCAGTATACTGATAATGCGGTATTGACTAAAGGATAGGGATATAAATCAGTGGAACAGAATACCATGTCCTGAAATAAATCCACACATTTATATTCAACTGATTTTCATCCAAGATGCCTAGGCAATTCATTGAGGAAAGAAAAGTCCTTTAAATAAATCACACTAAAAGTATAGAATATACACATAGACAACAAAAGGAAAACTACACCTTACTTCACATACACACAAATATTAGCCTGAAATGATGTACAGACATAAGAGCTAAAAGCATAAGACTTCTAGAAGACATGGGAGAAAAATCTTTGCAATCCTGGTATAGGTAAAGATTTCTTTGATACAACATAGGGAACATACATCATAAAGAATTAATAAATTGGACTTAATCAAATTTTAAAACTTTTGCTTTTCAAAAGACACCCTTAAGAAAATGAAAAGCCAAGTCTCAGAATGGGAGAAAATATTCTTAATATATATCTCAGAAAAGACCAAGAATATATAACAAGCTCTTTCACTATATAAAATCTAAAAACGTTTTATATATTATATAAATTATATATAATTATATATATATAATATATAAAACGGGTGAGAAAAAGTCTAATGTCATGAAAAGCATAAACAAAAATCTATAAGTATCAATGAGCCAGTTTCTCATTTAGAGCAATCATTAAAACTGAGCTTATCACCTGTGTCCGAGACGTTGGTTTTCCTTTGGTATCTGTAGAATATTTGCCTTTATTACTAATACGTGCTGCCTGTTCTTTACAGAAATTTATATGTCTATCAGCTGCATTTTCATTAAATCTCCTCTGACAATATGGACACTGAATATAATCTATAACAGATAAAAACAGAAACAGATTAACAGCATAGTATTTGAAACAGACATTAAAAATCATAAGTTTCTATGCAGTCATTCAACAAAATATAAGCAATAATGTCTGATAAGCAAAAACTCCCATATCCTTATAAATACCCAGCTTGATTTGTCTAAACTTAGTAAAGGCTTAAAAAAAAAAAAAAAGTCTGCTAGTACATGATGAATCCCAATTTTTTCCTAGCTTTGAATCAAATTTGTGAAGGAAAAAGAACAAAAGATAAATCCCTAATACAAAAGAATAAGAGAAAAAATGTTTTTTCTTTTTGCCTCCATGTTTTCATTTATAACAGATATTTTATGTAGCAGACTAGTTAGAAAGTAATAACGCATGACATTAAAATACATTTTAAAATATGAGCTCATCTATTAAAATTTTTTATTTCATCTAATGGAAAACTCTCAAGATATAGTTTACTCATCTTTAAAGTGGTATTTTCTCTTAAAAGTCCCAACAGATGGAAGAAGTGATTAAAATATATCTAACTGACATAATTCAAATTTAAGAAACAGCAAATGTTTCCAAGATAAAATATCTTCCCAAAATGCAAAGCAGACTGCAAATTAAACTTCTGTCTAAATTAACCCAGAACCATATATTGTAGCATTGTAAAATCACTAAATGAGACACTGGGAATAAATGTAAAAATTTAGTAGTGTCAAAAAATAATTTTAATTTGTTTCAACCGGTTTACTTTTTGACAGAGAGTTTGCCCTTTAGAATTTACATTCATCTGCAGCTCAGAAATTTGTCGTGCTTACTACTGGAGTAGGTCTAAAACCTCTAAGAACAATGAAATAAGTTGCTTTTGTCAGGCCTACAAGATTAAAAAAAACTTCTACAGCCCAACTGATCCTAAAGAACTGGTACCCTCTCACTCTCCGATATGAGAAATGAGAAATATTAGACATGAGAAATGTAGCTATATAGAGCACGACACAGTATCTAAATACCTCCAAAGCAGAGAGGAAACTCAAGTTCGTGAAGAAAATAAAGGTAGTATTAAAAAAGACCCAGGATCAGTTGAAGCATCCCAGAAGCATTCATTCATATAAGTTAATTACTAAAACTCTAGAACAGGGTTTTGAAAAGTATGACCCATGAGCCAAATCCAGCCTTCCTGTTGCCTGTCTTTGTAAATGAAGTTTTATGGAAACACAGCCATGATCATTCATTTATATATTGTCTATAGCTTATTTGTTGCAACAGAAACCTTATGGCATACAAAACCTAAGATACTTACTATCCAGTCCTTTATAGAAAGTTTGCTAATCTCTCTTCTGCAATAAAATGCCAAAAACGATCATATCTAGATTTGCTAAAGAACTTTCTCTTTGCTAGAAAATAAATCCCAGTCTAGAGTACTAACATAATATTAACGTGGCTAACCTGTTAAATTAACAACCTCTTTAGGATGCTCTAATAACAAATGTCAAAAGTGTCAACTTTGTCACCTTAAGTCTTTATGTATCTATCTCATACAGGGTTGCAAAAATCTTGCTTTGCTTTTGGTAACAATGAATCAAGCAATTTTTATCTGCTCAATGAAAAAAAATTTAACATACAAATTTCAAGCATAAATGTAGTCTAGCCACACAAACTACACATTTTAGAAAAATTATAAGTTTTTCACCAATCCCAGATGAGAAGATATCAAGGAACCAGGGAACATAATTATATGACTCCTATTCAATGACTACATTTCAATCTGCAGTGAGCATGGCTAAAATATTTCCTGGAGTACTCACATTTAATAGTTACTATAATATTTTTTAAATATTATAATGTCTTATGTTTAAAAAAAGTATTAAAATAAAAACACAATACACTTCTATGTTCCAAATTAATGTCTTTATAAGCCTACATGCCTAGATTACCACCACTGTTTTATACCAAAACATTTAAAGATTATGCTTTATAAGATTCCATGATTATAAGTTAAGCTTAACAAGTTAAAATTTATAAAAAGTCTATCATTATTTTCTTTCCACGTGAACATTTCTGTCAACAATATTCCATATACCAGGATCATAAGAAGGTGGAGGAGGAGGAGGAAGTTTGCCACCCTCTTTGAGGGCCTGATCAAGGCCTTTAGCTGCTCTTATGGTGGCAATGAATTCTTCATGTTTTCTTCTCCAATTAGATGGTTTCTTTGGTGGTTCTGGCTATAAGTAAATAAGAAACAGTATCTTTTTAGTATATTGAAATAAAACATCAGAAAATGCCATATCATTTTAAATGTTCTCATATCAGGAGTACTTAAATGATATCCTTCCCAAATTTATAATTTTAAAGAGAAACTTTATGCAACTGCACTGCAATTTTATATTCAATTTCTTAATGCAATTCTCATTGCAAATGACACTGCTAAAGTGGCTTCTGTAGGTGTTACAGATATTTATTCTCCCATTAACACTGTTGCTGTGGTTGAATGTTCCCTCCAAATATCATGTTAAAATGTAATTGCTATTATAACAGTAGCACGAGCTGGGACGTGTGAAAGGTGATTAAGTCATTATGGCTCCACCCTCATGATGGATTAATGCCATTATCTCAGTAGTAGATTAGTTATTGTGGGAGTGGGCTCCTGATAAAAGAGTAAGTTTGGCCCCGATTTTCTCTGTCTCACATGCATGCCTGCTCTTCCGTCATGAGATTATATGGCAAGAAGGCCCTCGCCAGATGCCAGAAGTATGGTCCTGGACTTCCCAGCCTTCAGAACTGTGAGAAATACATTTCTTTTCTTTGTAAATTACCCAGTTTGTGGTCTTCCATTATGGCAGCAGAAAAGAGACTAAGACAGTATATTTCCCTGTTTTCCCACAGATCCTCCAACAGAGTATATTATCTATTATTTGGGATTTGAACTGATTAGAAATATGAAAAATAGTCCTCACCCTGTGGATTTAATTGGATTTTCTCTTATAAAGATTGAGAGTGAGTACCTTTTTATATTGTTAAGAACCATTTAATGTATTGCTTTTTATGAGGACTGTTTATATTCCTAGTCAACTTGTTGAGTTATTGGTCTTTTATGCAAAAATTTCTAGTATTTTTTTTATGGGAAACTATTCCCTCCCTCTCACCAACAATCTGTCTTTTGACCTTGTCTATGGGTCATCTTGTAATATGCATAATTTTTTTAAATTACAGCTTAATTTACTGATCTTTTATGGTCTCTGGATCTGCATTAGCCAGGCCCAACCTCACACCAAAGAAAAATAAATTTTTTCCATGTTTACTTCTACAACTTTCACTTTCAACTAAAATTTTTAAAATATTTTATGCATGTGGAATTTATTCTGTTGTGTGGAGTAACAAATTGAATCAAATTTTCCTTTTTGTTTTTTTTTTTAACATGGCTATGCAGTTGTCCTATCCTTTGATTCTCCCCTCACCCCCAACAGAATTGAAATAATGCCTTTATCATACACTAAATCCCCTTGTGAATTTGGCCCTATTACTGAACTTTCTCTTCTGTTCCATGGTTCTGACTATCCTGTGTTAGCACCAGTATTTTCAATACTGAGACTTTATATTTTAATATCTGATAGGGTAATCCAATTTTATTAAGCTTTTTCAATCTTTTTCTAGTTATTCATGTATATAATTTTTTCCATATAAACTTTTGAATCAACTTGTCTAATTTTTAAAAATTAAGAATCACATTTATAAACAACTTGACAAACTTAAAATTTTTATTAGGTTGAGTCTACCTCTACAAAAACATGAGATATATTTCCATTTGAAAAACAGTTCATTTGCATCTTTCAGCAGTATTCTTTTTTCTTTGTGGAAGTCTTGTATCTTTATTATAAAGTTTATTCCTAAATATTTCATATTTTGTGTTATTCTTCTACAGAAGGTCGTTTCCTCATTGTTGTCTCAAGAGCCTGTCTGTTGAGTATATGAAGCCTAGTAATTTTTGCATAGTAACCTTACAGCATTACTTCCTTTTATTACTATTGTTTTTAGTAATTTCTCACTTCATTCTCTTGAGTTTTCCAAGTATATCTTATCTGCTAATAACAATGGTTTTAGTCATTTCAAATATCTGTTGATATAGTTTGGCTGTGTCCCCACCCAAATCTCATCTTGAATTGTAGCTCCCATAATCCCCATGTGTTGTAGGAGGTACTTGGTAGGAGGTAATTGAATTATGGAGGCAGGTATTTCCTGTGCTGTTCTCATGACAGTAAGTCTCATGAGATCTGATGGTTTTACAAAGGGCAGTTCCCATGCATACACACTCTTGCCTGCCATCATGTAAGACATTCCTCTGATCCTCTTTTACCATCCACCATGATTGTGAAGCCTCCCAAGCCATGTGCAACTGTGAGCCCATTAAACCTCTTTTTCTTTATAAATTGCCCAGTCACAAGTATTTCTTCACAGCAGTATGAAAATTGACTTAAAAGATACAGTAAATTGGCACTGGTAGAGTGGGGTACTGCTATAAAGATAACCAAAAATGTAGACGTGACTTTGGAACTGGTTAACAAGCAGAAGCTGAAACAGTTTGGAGGGCTCAGAAGAAGACAGAAAAATGTGGGAAAGTTTGGAAGTTCCTAGAGACCTGGAGGGCTCAGAAGACAAGAAGATGTGGGGAAGTTTGGAATTTCCTGGAAACTTCTTGAAGGACTTTGACCAAAATGCCAGTAGTGATATGAAAATAAAGTCCAGGCTTAGATGGAAATAAAGAATTTCTTGGGAACAGGAGCAAAGGTGGCTTATTATTCTTTAGCAAAGAGACTAGCAGCATTTTGCTCTTGCCATAGATATCTGTGGCTTTGAACTTGAGAGAGATGCTTTAGGTTATCTGGTGGAAGAAGTTTCTGGGAAGCAAAGCATTCAAGAGGAAGCAGAACATACAAGTTTTGAACATTTTCAGACTGATGTAATAGAAAAGAGAAACCCATTTTCTGGGGAAAAATTCAAGCTTGCTGCAGAAATTTGCATAAGTAACAAGGAGTAGAATGTTAATCCCCAAAATAATGAGAAAAATGTCTCCAGGGCATATCAAAGAGCTTCATGGTAGCCCCTCCCATCATAGGTGCCAAGGCCTAGGAAGGAAAAATGGTTTTTTGGGCCAGGTCCAGGGTGCCCTGCTGTGTGCAGCCTAGGGACTTGGAGCCCAGCATCCCAGCTGCTCCAGGCATGCCTAAAAGGGACCAATGTACAAGCCGGGCCATGGCTTCAGAGGTGCAAGCCCCAAGCCTTGGCAACTCCCACATAGTGTTGAGCCTGCTGGTGCACAGAAGTCAAGAGTTGAGGTTTGGGAACCTCTGCCTAGATATCAGAAGATGTATGGAAACATCTGGATGTCCAGGAAAAAGTTTGCTGCAGGGGTGGGGCCCTCATGGAGAACCTCTACTAGGGCACTGCAGAAGAAAACCATGGGACTGAGTCCCCAGACAGAGGCCCCCATCGGGGCACTGCCTAGTGGAGCTGTGAGAAGAAGGCCACCAACCTCCAGATCCCAGAATGATAGATCCATTGACAGCTTGTACTGTGTGCCTGGAAAAGCTGCAGACACTCAATGTCAGCCCAAGAAAGCAGCCGTGGGGAGAAGGCTATACCCTGCAAAGCCACAGGGGCAGAGCTGCCCAACGCCATGAGAGCCCACCTTTTGCACCAGCATGACCTGGATGTGAGACATGGAGTCAAAAGGAATCATTTGGAGCTTTAAGGTTTAATGACTGTCCTATTGGATTTCAGACTTCCATGGAGCCTGTAGCCCCTTTGTTTTGGCCAATTCCTCCCATTTAGAATGAATGTATTCACCCAATGCCTGTATCCCTATTGTATCCAGGAAGTAACTAACTTGCTTTTGATTTTAGAGGCTCATAGGCAGAAGGGACCTGCCCTGTTTCAGATGAGACTTTGGATTGTGGACTTTAGAGTTAATGCTGAAATGAGTTAAGACTTTGGGGGACTGTTGGTTTTGAAATGTGAGGACATGAAATTTGGAAGTAGCCAGGGACAGAATGATATGGTTTGGCTGTGTCCCCATGCAAATCTCATCTTGAATTGTAGTTCTAATAATCCCCATATATGGGAAGGACCCGTTGGTAGGTAACTGAACATGAGGGCAGGTTTTTTCTGTGCTCTTCTCATGATAGTGAATAAGTCTTGCAAGATCTGATAGTTTTTATTCAAAAAGTGCAGTTCCCCTGCACACGTGCTCTTGTCTGCCACCATGTAAGATGTGCCTTTGTTCCTTCTTCATCTTCTACCATGATGTGAAGCCTCCCCAGCCACATGGAACTACAAGTCCATTAAACCTCTTTTTCTTTATAAATTATCCAGCCTCTGGTATTTCTTAATAGCAGTAGGAAAATGGACTAATACATCTATGCATCTAATTTCTTCTTCTTATCTAATTGTATCAGCTGGCACTTACTATATTGGTTACAGTTTAACCTTCTTCTTGATTTTAATGGGACTGCCTCCAGTGTCTTTCCACTATACATGATGTTGGCTCACATGCTACAGAGATTTATTTTGTAATATTATTGAGATACTCAACTACTCCTATTATGTCTGTATTTTTAAAATGAAGAATTACATGTTAAATCCACAAAGTCTAAAGATGGTACTTGAAAAGATGGCTGGGTGTACTGGTGGCTCATGCCTATAATCCCAACACTTTTGGAGGTGAAAATAGGAGAATCACCTGTGGCCAGGAGTTCAAGACCAACCTGGTCAACACAGTGAGATACTTGTCTCTTAAAAAAAAAAAGGAAAAAAGAGAACACAAATTATGAAGGAATGAAAAATAATACACAAATATGAGACAGAAAAGAAGGCATTATAAGGAAATTTTATGTCAATAAATTTGATAAGACAAAATGGGCAATGTCCTTAGAAAACACAATAAACAGATACCAGGATATAAATTCATAATAGTCATATTTATTTAAAAAAAATATTTTCCTTCTCACAAAGAAACTTCCTGCCTCAGCTGCCTTTAACTTTTAATTTTTGTAGACATATAAGGAAAAACTAGCATCAATATTACACAAACTCTTTCAGAGAACAGAAAACAAAGAAACAATTTTCCAAATAGTGTTTGGAGAGCAGCAAAAACTTTGACAAAAGGAATGACAGATCTACTTCTCTCATGAATATAGATACAAACATCTTAAATGTCAGCAAATTTAGATGTTTGAGATTACTGTTTAAAGTTTCTTATTTTATAGCAAAATATCTGATCACCACATTCATATGCTCCACAATGATTATTAATCATCTACTAATAAGTTTTGCGTTCTTTTCCAACTTTATTCTCATGGTATCTTTTATCAATGCTGAGTTAATAAATTTTCTATTATTCATCACTTCCATTATTCATTTCTACTATTCAGCATGGATTTCCTGGTACAGCTATTTGCAAGAATTTTTAGGGAGAAGAGGTTCAGGGTAGCTATACAAACCAGTAGCTCTTCTCTGTGTTGCAACAGATACAGACTAGTTCCTGTAAATAAGGCTTCTCGGTGTGATTATACCCTTCTTTTTTTAGATTTTATGGAAATCACTTCAAAAAAAGGACATGGCCTTTTAGGTTAGGCCCCTCATCTTCAGAAAAGGCATTTTCATTAGTGTTTTCTAAGGGCCTCTGCTGCTAAGCCTCCTCAACTATCTGTTCCTACTCCCACCATTCTCTCCTTCCTGGCTTTTGTACAATTTCAGCCTTGCTCATTCCAGCTGGTAGCTATCCAAATTCCTACAGTTCCTGCCAGTTTCTGCCTCTGCTGTACTAAACAAGAGATAAATACACTGTCTGATAAGGTCTCTCACCATTAAGGAATCACTTTTAAGATGAGGAAACTCCTCACCTTTAAGGTAGCAGATTTCCAGAATCTAGCCACAGGCCCCCAAGCAATTTCTTGTACCTCCTCTTATGGATAATTTCTCCTGGATTTCAACTGCTTTGAATAGTCCTTATGAGTAATCTGTGAATTATGCCTACCTTTTGTTTTTCCAAAAATGAAGTTTGTAGTTGCTTTGCCCCACTCTGCTAATGAGTTTGTAGGATTTTCTTGATACAGGTAAATATATTAAGAACTACATTTAGAGCAATCAAATCTTCTAAGACACTGCTTCTCAAACTTTAATGTGCATATGACTCACCCAAGATGTTCTTAAAATGATTCTAATTCAGTACCTTTGGTAGGAGGATGAGATTTTGCATGTCTAACAAGTTCCTAATATTACTGCTCTATGGGCCATAGTTTTAGGTAACAAGGCAATAAACCACTTAATACAAAATAATGGTTTTTACTTTGCTTTTTTCTAGAATTCAATTTTTAAGTTTACAACCCCAATTCCTTATAAAAGAAATAGGATGACTAACATTCTTTGAAATCGCCATGGATAATCTTATGTAATCCCTACAATAATCATATGTGATAAAGATAAATACTACTACTATCACCAGTTTGCAGTGAACAGAAGCATAATTACATTAACTAACTTGCCCAGAATAGCATGGTATGTAGCCAAGTGAAGGTTGAATTCAGATAGTCTGACTCTTGAGCCAAGTTTAACACCCACTATATTATACTGCTTCCAAAGATCTGGCAATTTTATCTATTAAAGCAAATTAAAGCTACTATAGGTAGCAGATAACTAAGAAAAACTTCATATATTGATTTATGTACCTTATTTAAACTTCATCATCTTTACTTTAAATGTTCACAGTAAAAAACAATAATGAACATAAAATTTTTCTATCATCAAATGATTTTATTAGTTAAGATTAATTTCCCCATAGAAAAATGTTCTTATACCGCCGGAAGAAGTTATTACCATTAACAATAGGGTTTTGTTTCAAAAACCTATCCAATTAGGTACTTAGCTTACACCATTTCAATGAAATGATGCCTAACAACTATGCTGAATAAAGTATTTATGTAATTTATTCTTAGCAATACACAGTCGGCCCTTACTACCCATGGGTTCCACATTTGTGGCTTGTACATCCATGGATTCAACCATGAATCAAAAACATTCAGGAAAAGAAAAATAAAATATATAACAAAGAAAGTAATATAAAGACACAATTCAACAACTATTTACATAGCATTAAATTATAAGTAATGTAGACATAATTTAAAGTATATGGGAGGATGCACATAAGTTACATGCAAATACTATGCCATAAGGAATTTGAGTATTCACAGATACTGGTATCAGAGGCGGGTCCTGGAACCAATCTCCTACAGAAAGCAAGGGATTACTATAATATATAACAGATATTAAGGAGAGATTATCACAATAGTTTCATAGCTTTGGTTTCAAGAAAGAAAATAAACTGACAATAACCATATGTGGACATGGAACAACTGATAAAACATTTCCTTAGAAACATAATATAGATTACAAATCCTGCCAGTCAGTAAGTCAAGTTAAGCAGCATCTATTACGCTAAAATGTCTATAAATAATTGCTCAACTTTCTGCATTAGAGATTATCATAATGGTAGAAGATAGTAATAAGTCAAAACTTAAGTTATATCTAAAGTTTTAAATAATGACTTGAAAAGAATGTGGGGCAGCAATTGGCTCTCCAGTGCTATAAAAATCTCACTGTAGGCAGGCATGGAGGCTCACGCTGTTAATCCCAGCACTTTGGGAGGCCGAGGTGGGTGGCTCACAAGGTCAGAAATTCAAGATCAGCTGGCCAAGATGGTGAAACCCCATCTCTACTATAAATACAAAAATTAGCCGGGCACAGTGGCAGGTGCCTGTAATCTCAGCTACTCAGGAGGTTGAGGCAGGAGAATTGCTTGAACCTGGGCAGCAGAGGTTGCAGTGACCCAAGACGTCATGCCACTGCACTCCAGCCTGGGAGATAGAGTGAGACTCCTTCTCAAAGAAAAAAAAAAATCTCATTGTAATTGATGGAGACAGCACCTTGGTCTCTCCTTTGAAGAGTTTAAAAGCTTATTTAAAATAAAATTTGTTTTATAAGCTTCTGATAATTTTTAAGCTGAATATATAACACTGAGTTGTATTTATTCTTTAATCTTAATGTAGCAGATAATTGTGTTTATTCTTAATCTTAATGTAACAGATAATTTTAATATTTTTCAACACACATAATACCAAGGTTCATATTGTTCAAAAGGTTATATAGTTACCCTCGGTTTGAGAGGTTTTACTGTTGGAATATCCGTTCCTTCAGCTCTCTGTCTGCTTGAATCAAAAGTCTTCCGTTTTTTAGTGGCAGTTTTCTGGCAAATGGGTCCATGTTTCTTCTGTTAAGACGAAGAAATGTAGCCTATCATTTTCTTTTCTACAGAAGGTAAGACTACAGAACTTTATTTACACTGAAACCAGTTTAAAACTCTGAGACCGACTGAAAAATCTGAATACAAAATAAATAAGATACAACTTGCCCTAACCAAAAGTTAAATTTTAAAACATACATATAATGCATGCTCTAAGTTATCTTTCTCACTAAAAGAAATTATAAAAATCTTCTAACATTTTATTAAGTTATTTAATACTCTTCTCCTGGTTTGTACATTAGAAATGTCAGAAGTGTATGAACCAGAGCAACTCCATCTACAACAGGAGCTGTGTAAAATGAAGCTGAAACCTACAGGGCTGCATTCCCAGACCGTTAAGGCATTCTAAGTCACAGGATACGATAGGAGGTCAGCACCAAATACAAGTCATAAAGACCCTCCTAATAGAACAGGCTGCAGTAAACGAGATGGCCAAAACCCACCAAAACCAAAATGATGACAAGAGTGACCTATGGTCATCTTCACTGCTATACTCCCACAAGCGCCTTGACCATTTATAGGTGTCATGGCAACATCAGGAATTTACCCTATATGGTCTAAAAACAGAGAGGCATGAATAATCCACCCATTGTTTAGCATATCATCAAGAAATAACCATAAAAATGCCCAACCAGAAGCACTAGGGGCTGCTCTGCCTATGCAGTAGCCATTCTTTCATTCCTTCACTTTCTTAATAAACTTGCTTTCACTTTGCACTGCCAACGTGCCCTAAATTCCTTCATGCGCAAAATCCAAAAACCCTCTCTTAGGGTCTGGATTGGGACCCCTTTCCTATAACATATTTCTCTGTCCTATAACACTAAGAATAAGAAATAGTAGCAAAGTCAAAGACACTACAGTGAAAAAGAAAGAAAAAGTCTTTACTAAATACCTGAGCATAGATATTAGAAAAAGAAAATGAAAAGAATACATTAGTTTTAAGATTACAAAAGTTAACATGAGTAGTAGTTTGGATTCCTAAAGTTAGCATAATAGTAATATGCTAACATAAATTTAACACAAAATAATAGGACAGTTGGTCTGATTTGTGTCTTTCCCGCACAATAATCTGGAACTCAAACTTTGCCGCTTTCTTCACCTAGGATTTGTCTTGAGCTATCTAGTGTTCCACTACTCTTACAGGTTTTCTTTTTTTTTTTTAAATAGAGTTGTCCATTCATTCATTAATTCAGTTTAGGGACAATACAGTGGAAGCTGTCTTAAATGACCTCCAATGAACCAATTGGATAAACATTCTCCTTCCACTATATTAAGCATGATGACTGATGACACTGTTACACTAAATACACTTTTTTCTTTTGTATTTTGATAAACACTGAAGAAGGTAGAACTGTCAAACTTTCTCTGGGGAAAAACGAAACCTTAAAACTGGTTTATTTGGTGTCTTGGAGACTCTTAGGCTTTCAGTACACAATTAGTAATCAACTGCTTTACATGCTTATTTTCAGTTTTCATTTAAACAAACAAGCACTGTAATTACAGCTCTTAAGTATTTAACAAAAAGTGAGGACAGTAGGTGATTATTTAGTGGACTCATATGCACATGTTCCTCATTGAGTTACGTATGTCAAGTTTATGTGGTGCTGGTTTCCCAACATGATGACTCATGATAACATGTAGTTGTTTTAATAACATCATTCAGTTAAATACTATATGAGGGCCAAAACAGACTTTTTTTTGCCATGAAATTTGGATGAAAACTCTGAAAAATAATAAAGTGATAAGAAAAAAAATAATTGAATGTATGGGCAAGATGTTTTTAAAAGAGTACAAAAAAGCCATCACTGTTTAAAAGCTACCTACAATCAGGACACTTTGGATCATTAATTCCTCACTTCGCTTTAAAGAAACAGACTACAAATAGTAAGAGGATGCACAGTAGATTGTGGCAGAACTTTAATGAGCAAATCCATATTCAAAGAAAAATTATGTCTTACATCAAAGTATTAATATATGTTTATCTATGCTTGAGGTTAAAATACATAAGGTACATAGGCATAATTTTTATTATTCCCTATTTAGTTAGCTAATTTTTATTAAGATTAGTTAAAAGTGCTTTTATTTGTATTTACTAAGTAGCTAACATATCTAAAGAACGTATAATAAGTTTTAGGTGTACTTTTATATTGAAAAAAACTTTTTCTTTGAAATATTTCAAACATAAATAAGAACTGACAAAAAAGGATAATTAACTCCAATTTACTACTCATCACCCAGCTTCAACAATTACCAACACTTTGGCAATTTTGTTTCATCTATCCCTACTTCTTTCCTGAAGTACCATAAAGCAAATCCCAGATATTACACTATTTTATATCTGTAAATAATTACTTATTTCTAAGGTACTGTTTTGTGTGATTCTGTTTGTTTTTGGTAAGAGTCTCATAAAACTAGGAATAAGTTTAATAGAAGAGTTCTGAAGACCAAACTCTGAAGAAAAGAAAGAATTCAGGAAGAATGACATAGCTGAAATCAAGACACTTGAACAAAGAATATTATCCATTAACTCTTCAAAAACTATTCCAGCTAAGTTCTTTCCATAAGAATTGACCAGAATTACTGAACAATTACAGATCTGTGAAACCGTAAAGATACAAAATCAGTCTACTCACTAATGCTACTGGAAAGAATGTTCTTCCACAAATCTTGCAAGGTAACAATTCTCCAACTTGGACACCTCCATTCTCTAAAACAGGAAAGAATAAAATAAATAATTTATGTGGCTTAAAATTGTGAAACTTCACATTTTAATGTTTTCTCTTAGTTTTATATGTAAATTATCAGTTTTTGTGAAAAATGTTTTACGCATTTTTAAACAAGCAAAATTATCTATTAAAATGAGCATAACACTTAGTTGTCAGTGGTGAAAAGGACAGGATACATATTCATGATTTAAAGATAGCCAAACTGGTATTGTTGGAAATACCTAGTTTGCTTGTAATTATTTTAGGCAAATCAATTTGTTGTATTCTCTTAACCTACAGGCTATCTCTATGGTAAATTACTACATTTTAAGAACAAAATTTATCTTATTAATTTCCAAGGTATGAAGAAATACCATTAGTGATCACAGTGACTTCCTGAGACGATTTGAAGAATCTAGAATAAAAGGAATCTTGTTCTGTTTATCACCTGACAATAGACAATTTTGTCTTATAGACAAAATCTATAAGATTAAGACCGGCCAGGTGAGGTGGCTCATGCCCGTAATCCCAGCACTTTGGGAGGCCAAGGCAGGTAGATCACCTGAGGTCAGAAGTTTGAGACCAGCCTGGCCAACATGGTGAAATCCCGTCTCTACTAAAAATACAAAAATTGGCCCAGCATGGTGGTGGGTGCCTTTAATCCCAGCTACTCAGGAGGGTAAGGCAGAAGAATCACTTGAATCTGGGTGGCGAAGGTTACAGTGAGCCAAGATTGAGCCACTGCATATCAGCCTGGGTGACAGACCCAGACTCTGTCTCAAAACAAACAAACAAACAAAAAACAGAAAAAAAAAAAAAAAAAACAAAGATTAAGATCACCTAGTTATATAAATTGTATGTAGTATGTGAATTATTATTTTATACATATAATACTTATATTAAGAGTCAGTGGACTACTAAATGGAGATATTCTAACCTTATAAACAAAATTAAATAAAGAGGTAGCATAGCTACAACTTTCACTCAATGATTAATAAAATTAATATAACCATCATGTACCTGGATACAACAAATTTTATTACTAAAAAGATAAAAATGAAACTACATTATTTGTGATTCTACGTAATTCATTTTATTTTCTTTTCAAATATCAAACATAAACTTGTTTTCATACCTGTAATTTCCTAAAAATAACTCAAACATGTAACATTTTCCCCATATTTTCTGCTGAATATTTTAGAGATAGCACACACTGGGACCTGTCATGGGGTGGGGGGCAAGGGGAGGGAGAGCATTAGGACAAATATCTAATGCGTGCAGGGCTTAAAACCTAGATGACAGGTTGATGGGTACTGTAAACCATCATGGCACATGTATACCTATGTAACAAAACTGTTCGTTCTGCACATGTAACCCAGAACTTAAAGTAAAATTTAAAAAAAAATCAAATAATTTCTATAGCTTAAATTGTGAAACTTCACATTGTAATGTTTTCTCTTAGTTTCACTGGTAAGTTGTCAGTTCTTGTAAAAAAATTTCTTATTGCATTTTGAAGCAAGCAAAATTATCAACTAAAGTGGGCTTAAGAGTTATCAGTGGGCAAAAAGACCACAATAAACAAAGAAAAGTCATAATTTAAGGATAACCAAGCTGATTAGTTGGAAATATCTAGTTTTCTTGTAATCATTTTAAGAAAATCAATTTGTCATACTCTCTTAATTTAAAGGCTATCTCTATGGTAAAATACTAAAGCTTAAAAACAAAATTTATCTTACTAATCTCTAAAGCCCATACTTTAATCAGTTCAGTGACTTACTGAGTTGATGTAAAGAGTCCAGAGCAAAAAAAATCATTTTCTCTTTACCACCAGATATTAGAAAGTATAATGCTATAAGGTCAATTAAACAAACTGCATGTATTTGAATTGCTAATTATTTTATATATGTAATAATTATATTAAGATTAATTTGACCAAGAAATTAAAATATTCTGACCTCACAGGCATAACTAAATAATAAAGAAGTGGCTACACCTTTCACTCAATTAAAATTAAAATAATCATCATGTGCCTGGATATAAATTTTATTACTGAAATAATTTTTTAAAAAAACATATTAATAGAACCTTCTACCCAGATCATTATAAATACCTTCGACCTCAGAGTCAAAAGCCATATTTTGCCCTAATTAAGTTCATTAAAAGACATGACAGTGTAGTTGAAAATGCAGTGAATTTGTCTCATATTATCTAACTTCAAGTCCCTAACTCTGTCACTGAGCACTATGAATCCCCAGGCAAGATATTTAAGCTCTCTAAGGTTTAGATTTTCTTATATAAAATAAGGAATTTAAGTTAAATGACATACGGTCCCCTTTTATCTATAACATACTGTAATTTAACAAAATCTGCCTTAAGACCACATTAGTAAGAAAAATACATAGAAGACATCTTTCTTACTGATTTTTTAAAAATAAAGTTCATATATAAGAAAGATTAAACCAATTGCAGATGGTAGAATGAATGCTTCAGGTAGTATATACCATGCTGAGGAATTAACTTCCACTTATCTACATAGAGAACTGAGAACCTGAAAAGACCTACTCCTTGTTAGAAAAGCCTTTAAGACATGAATTAGAAGGAAATATATTACTAATCATATAGGCAGACTCAATTTAACATTTGTTAAATGAGGCATATGAGGCTAATATCTGCTCAATTTACCTTAAAAGTTCAGAGGATCAACTATTACATATAAAAATGCTTCATAACCTACAGAAATAAAAAATTTTACTTTCCAAGGCATTCAGGTAAACTCCACTAACCTTTCCTATGTGGCAAAAAGTAGCAAATTTTGCATCTTATAAAAATACAAGAGAGATATGATATTCAGAGGGGTAAATATTATACCAGAGAGCATATACTGTTAAAATAAGCACTCAAGGCGATGGATAGAACCAAGTCAATAAAATACTTTAATATTCTAGAACTCTTAAGATGCCAATCTCTCCTTACAAAATTCATCTGGTACACACTGTTGATTCTGTTATGCATTGCTTATATTTTGTAACTTCAAAACCTGCATGATGAAAAGATTTGAAATGGTACCTTTATCTAATACTATAAGTGATGAGAAATAATGATTTTATTTAAAATAGTGACATTTTAAAATGCATACATTTAAGAACTATGAGAGAACATTTTCAAATAAATCTTGTAAATTAAGAACAATTCTGGCCTTCCTTGTGGCAGGTCTAACTCCTTACTGCTGGTAAATCTTATATTCTATCACCACCCATTTGACTCCAATCTTTAACACTCAATGAACCTATCTTTTGAAGGCACAAAATACATCATACCACTTTCTTCCCAATATCCTTTCCAAAACTGAATTACTTCCAGATCAGTATTCTCTAGTATCTCACAAGATTCACCCTTTTCAGCTCATCCTAGAAGAGTCTTTGTCTTAACCTAGTCAGTACCTACCCTACTTAACACACAACCTCATTGTTCACAGCATTTTAGTCACCTTTCACCTTTCTTTTTAGTGAAAGAAGTTATCTTTCACTAGCACATTTTAGTGCTCTAGTTTGGCAAAACTGCTGCCTAAACAACCAACTCTGGACTTTAAAACACTCAAGTTCCCTCTTTAACCATAGAATTCTACCTTCCACCTTTCTCTAAGTTACTATTTTGATCTCAGAGCGACTTGCTTTTCTTAATAAGCTCATTCCTGGCTGCACTTCCCTTCCTACCCAGTCTGAACATGACCCATCATTTATACTACGAATTACTCTTGAATCCCTTGCTTCATGGCCAAATGTCTGGAAAATGGTAGATTAAACTAAGTTAAATGGGTTCTCTTAGAGCAGACTTCTTTAGTCTTAAAAAAAAAAAAAAAAAAAAAGAGAGAGACTTAGTATGTTATTTTCCCAAATTTATCAGAAATCCTTTGTAATCCTAAGACCAGTGTCCTCCACCAATGTTCTAAGGCACACATTTTTTGAAACACTGACTTACATTTTCTGCTTAGTCCTTCCCTACCTCTCATTTACTCACTGTCTGAATTGCAGGTAGACTTTATCTGGCCAACCACTGTATTGAAATAAATCCATTCTGCCAGGCACGGTGGCTCACGCCTATAATCCCACCACCTTGGGAGGCCAAGGCAGGTGGATCACCTGAGGTCAGGAGTTCGAGACCAGCTTGACTAACATGGAGAAACCCCATCTCTACTAAAAATACGAAATCAGCCGGGTGTGGTGACACATGCCTGTAATCTCACCTATTCAGGAGGCTGAGGCAGAAGAATTGCTTCAACCCAGGAGACAGAGTTTGCGGTAAGCCAAGATCACGGCATTGCTCTTTAGCCTGGGCAACAAGAGCGAAACTCTTGTCTCAAAAAAAAAAAAAAAGAAAGAAAGAAAGAAAGAAAAGAAACACATCCATTCCTTGATTCAGTAAGTATTTGTTGAGCACCTAGCATGAGGCAGAAACTGTTCTAGGAGGCAGGGTTATAAGGATGTTTAAAAATCAAAGACTCTGATCTTACAGAGTTTTTACTGATCTAATAGGGAAAAAAATAAATAAAAACAAATATACAAAATATTACATGGTGATAAGCACAATTAAGATAAAATGAGTAAGGGCAGAAGTGATGGTCACAATGCTGTCTTGGAGAAGTAAGGATAATCAGGAAAAGTTTGTTTAATAAGGAGACAATAAAGACTTTAAAAAGGAAGGTAACTGATTACCATGAATTTACTAATTGTCAAATCTGAAGCCCTCTTTTGAATCCCCATCCTACCAGGCCTTTCTACAGTCTGAGGCACTGCTGATGAATCCCTTTCACCTTTAAAGTCCTTTCTTTCTTGTCTTCAATATTTCTTTCTCTCCTCCCAAGCATACTATGTTTAACCTATACAGGACCTGTTAACATGTTTTTTGTGATTTCCCTCATTTAATAAACACACATACTGAGAGGGCCTCCTATGCATCAGGCATTTAGTTAAATGCTTTACATATATATTACATCATTTAATATTTAACATAATTTAGGTAGTTACATATTTAATAGCTCAATTTTTTACACAGTAGAGAAAATTAAGGTTCAGATTAAGTAAACTCCCCAAATCATAGAGCTAAAAAGAAACAAAGCAAGGATTCAAACACAGTCCTCTCCAATATGCTATCTATTAAAATAATTGGCATCTAACTCAGTACCACAAAGCAATAAATGCTATATAAATTAATAAAGATGAAGAATTATTCAGTAAACTAGTATACATTTATAATAGAAAAAGATAAAACAGAATTTTTCTCTCTCTCTCTCTCTCTCTCTCTCTCTCTTTCTTTCATCTAAAGATGGGGTTTCACCATGATGGCCAGGCTGGTCTTGAACTCCTGACCTCAGGTGATCCACCCACCTCAGCCTTCCAAAGTGCTAGGATTACAGGCATGAGCCACCGCGCCTGGCCAACAAAACAGAAATTTTGATGAGACATGACTGTCTTTAAACCAAGAGCTATACTGCAGAGCAATCAGTCTTCCAATCAAGTTTTAGAGGGCAGTACTAAGATCTAATAAGTCAACAATCCATAAGAGGAACAGACAGCCTGATCTCTGTCACAATTTTTGTAAGCATTTATCAGGGTTACAAAGAGAATGACAATACTGTATACAAGGATAAAATCTGCTTAGATTTTACCATCTTTTCATTTTACAAATAAAAAAAGCTTATAAGAGATTGGAACTCTCCAAAGTCTTGAACTACCTCTATTATCCGTAGATTTGTAGGGTTCAACTTCTAGATGAAAAGGAATTCAAAAGCTCTGCTGAAATTACCCACACAATTTAGAGTTGCTCAGATATTGATTATACAAAAACATAAATAACTTATATTTGGTTTCAAAGTATAGTGTTTGAGCCTAATACCTTATCTATTGACTGAATATTCAAGAAGCATAAAGACCCATAAGATCAAAAGTAATATAAATGGTCTATGATTACATACAAATAATGTAACAGTTATCAAAAAGAGTAAGATCATCTTCAATAGAATTTTTCAAAAGTCCATATATTTTCTAGTTTTACAGCCAAGATTAATGTCTGGTAACTGGTTTCAACTAGAAACATATCTAATGCCAGAATACAATATTTACTCAATTACTCTGACACATTAAGCAAACTTTTGACTATTTCTTACTGGATACTGCAATATAGTATTTATTAGACCTCTTCAAAGTACTAGACTTTAACTGCTATATGTTTATAGAATGAAAGCATAGATGAATGAATTAATGAATGGTAACCTTAAGACTCAGAGTTGGTATCTGCAAAGTGTGATATCTTAGGGGAGGGAGAGCGGAGGAGGAGAAAGGGGAGAAAGGCACCTTCCTAACTTCAACAGAAAACTCTCAGAGCTTTTATTAAATTGAACCACTTGAAATTACCAAAATTCAACTGTTTTGCCCTACATAATTTATATTTCAACCCAATTTACCATAATTAAACACATTATAGTTAATGATAGCATCTTATTTTGTAAAAAAAAAAAAAAAACTGAAAAGAGCAAGCACTATTAACATCATATACTGGGCCCATAAAACATGCCTATAAATACAGAATCCACCTATTTGTCCTCCTATGCAACTGATTATCATAATAGGTTTCCATTACATTTTAAAAGCATTCCTAGTAAGGTTTCAATAGTAATATCTTAGCACTGTTAAAATGTAAGGTTCACTGAAACGTAGGTTCAATGAGAGTAAAGCTTTATCGTTTTTATTCTTTGCTGCATCCTAGAACCTAAAAAGATGCCCATAATAGACATTTACTTAACAATAAATATTTATTGAGTACCTACTTTGTGTCAGACATTGTTTTAGGTGCTTAACATACATACATAAGCAAAAATCAGATGATCTTTGTCTTAATAATAAATGTTGGATAAAATAAAAATTTGCAAACTGTTCAAAAACACTTTATAGGTAATATATAATAAAACCTTATATTATGTATAATGATAATCTTAACGGAATTCCAGAACCCATGCTCCTATCCACTGTGCTTTAATCCCACCAAGATACAAAAATATCTTGAAACTAAAAAATACTGTACTATCATTACAATTCCTTATTTCACGGAAACTTTATCTTCCAAAAACACATAAGCAAAAAAGACCTTCATAGCATACTGCAGCTGTCCACAAATGGAAAATTATCAGAATTATTTATTTATCATTTTCAAGGTGTTTACTATGAGAGCTTAACCTCAGAGCAAAAGCACGAAATAAACTCCTACTCATGTTATTACATTTGCTTTTTGGTGAACTTAGATGACTGAAAAAGTTACCGGTTACCACTTTTCACTTCATCACACAATGTACAATATTTTACTTTCTGGCATGCAACAATACACAAGACCCAACGCTTCTGCTCATTCTTAATTCCAACTGAATCCATGTAAATTAGCAGACAGGGGTGGGGGGGTGGTGCTAAGTCAAGACAACAGGATCTCAATTCTGTAGGTTTGTTCTTCATCATAACAAATAAAAAAATCTTGTAACTGTTGTTGCCAGTGCTAGTTATTGTGGGGTTTTTTCTTCCTTTGTTTTTAGGTGAATGCTTTCATTACACAGGATAAAATGGGTAAACAGAATAGAGAAAAAGTGAAAGAACTGGGAACAAAGCAAAATCTGGAGTCACGGTTACAGCACAAAGATAAACCCAAAGATAAGGAACCAATACAGGCTCTTCCTCATGCAGAGGTCATGAAGAAGCTATCAGATCCTTCTGGTAATCTACCGTACCGGCTTTAAAGCTGGCCAGTGACACTTCCTTAGGAGATGCTCTGACATCCCTCCGACAGAAGGCTGTCGGAATGTAAAAAAAAGGTTACCTAGGGAAATCGGCCAAGGAACGCGTTAGGAGCTCGAGGCTGGAGACACACCCCGGGGCTCCAGCACAAATTGGCCTGGCGATATTAAGGCCGTGGACAATAATGGAGAGAGTCCAGTCTGCAAGGAAAACAAAATCTGGCCAGAGACTGGGATCACTAAAAGGGCACTCAGAAGTCAGGCAAGATTAGAAAATTGTAGGAAGAGAGGTGCAGGCTTGTTGCCAGAAGCAGGAACGGGCATCGGGCGGACAAGCCCCGCTGAAGACCGTCTGAGGCGGGGCAGCCTGGGAGCGTTCGCTCCACAGCATCGGGGCTGGTCGGCTCCCTTCGGCCCCGGCCTCCAGAGGCGCGGCGGGAACGTGGCGGAGTCCGACGCTCCAAGCTTGCCCTTGCCTCCCTGCTACTGGTGTCCAGGGACCCCAGCTGCTCCGGGCCCGCTCTAGCCGCCCTGCCCGCATCCCTTCCTCTCCTCACCTTCCATTCCCTCCATTGCGCCGCCGCCTCGAGCTCAACGAGACGCCTTCGGCAGCGCCCGCCACCGCCCAGCTCTGGCTGTAGCAACCCAGCCGCACCTCCCACCCGCTAATATCCCGGGCTCCTATTGGTTCCGGCGCTGCGGGGCGTGACTCCGTGGGGGCGGGGCCGAGGCGGAGGCGCGGCTCTTGCGTTCTCTGCCTACCTCGCTGGGTCTCTCGAGGTTACCCTCGAGGGAGCCGCGAGTCGCTTCAGGTTGCATTCTGCGACGCAAAGGCGCCTTTGTTCGACTCCAACCTTGTTTTCCTCATACCTTATCCTCCTATTTTGAGTACCTCAGCACCTCATGGGCTGCGCTTCAGCATTTCCTCATCAGTCAGTGCCTCTGACTTCTAGCCGCCAGTCCCTCCGAGCGGATACTTTAAGCAAGCTGGCAAACCAAACAAACGCCCAGCACGCTTGCATGCAGGACGCTCCGTTTTCTGCTCTTTGGTCGCATGACTTGACCTGAGCGTATCCCGTAGACTTGATCCTCACACACAGCTTCATAGGTTCAGACACGTTTTTTCTAGAGAAATCATACTTTCTATCCGCGATTGTGGAACTGCTATTGCGCTAAGTCCTTATAAATAATTTCCTCATATGAAAGCTTGGGTCAAAATTTAGAAGTGAAACCCAGCCCTCCCTTCGTCTTCTACTCGTGGCCTACCCTGGCCCTAAAGTATTGTCATCCTTGAACCGAAACAGTCGCCTGGGCCGATAATGTTTGCTCGGGGAAGTTGAACTGGGGAATTAACCTACAACCTGACAGGATGCAGTCCGCCCATCTCCAACAGAGTTTAAAACATCCTGAAGAAGGTAACTTCTAAACGAACTCAGACCATTTTAATGGTTTTCCTTACAATTTACCAGAGCTACATTTCTTTGAAGTTATAAATTCCTACATTTCTTTAGCAGTTATAAACAAATTGTTTGTTGGCTGTAGCGTATCTACCGGCAAGCTGCCAGTATTATGCAAACTTCGGATTAATTTTATTGTGAAGCTACTCTAGACTGAGTGAGGAAAGGTCATTTTTTCCTCCTTAGTGCTGTTAAGGCAAAAGTAGAATTTTCGGTGGGGAGGAAAGGGCTTAAAAGAGCATTAAGGAGGAAAAAAGCACACAGAAGAAAATATAATAAAGGCGCCATTATTTTACAAATTACAAGTTCTTTCACTGAAGGCAAGATGAATATTGAGTTGGCTCATACCTTATTCGGCATAAAATCTACAGAAACAATAAAAATAATAATAGCCATAAAGAATAAATCATTGAGTCATGTTTTAGGTCATTTTTTTTTTTTTTTTTTTTTGACAAAAGTCTTGCTCTGTCGCCCAGGCTAGAGTACAGTGGCGGGATCTCGGCTTACTGCAACCTCCGCTTCTAGGGTTCAAGCGATTCTTCCGCCTTAGCCTCCCAAGTAGTTGGGATTAAAGGCGCACGCCACCGTGCCCGGCTAAGTTTTGCATTTTTTTAGAGACGGGGTTTCACCATGTTGACCAGGCTGGTCTCAAAGTCCTGACCTCGTGATCCATCTGCCTCGGCCTCCAAAGTGCTGGGATTACAGGCGTGAGCCACCGTGCCTGGCCAGGTCCGTTTTATTTATTTTTTATTTTTTATAATTTTATTTTTTATTGCATTTTAGGTTTTGGGGTACATGTGAAGAACATATAATATTGTTGCATAGGTACACACGTGGCAGTGTACTTTGTTGCCTTCCTCCCCTTCACCTATATCTGGCATTTCTCCCCGGGCTAGCTGCCCCCCCCGCCCCCCCCCCCCCCGGGCCGCCCCCGGGTGGCCCCCCGGGCGGGCACCACAAGCGGCGGGGCTATGGGGGGGGCAACCGGGGCCGGCACTGGGGGGGGTGGGGCGTTGGGGGGAGATAGCACGGGGAGAAATGCCAGATATAGGTGAAGGGGAGGAAGGCAACAAAGTACACTGCCACGTGTGTACCTATGCAACAATA
>CAUYQU010081571.1:0-83094 GCA_963574635.1 Cheracebus regulus
GAGGGTGAGGGGCTCCGGACATTCCAAGGGCCAGGGGACTTTTGTCACTCCGATTGTTACTTAAGTGGTTTACAGAAGTCAAGATAAGCGTTAGTTTACACATTGTCTGGGTAGTGGATGGGAATTACAGACCTTAGTTACTTATTACAAGGTGCAGGAGCCAAGACGGCGTGGGTTTGGACTGCTTGCCTGTCACATTAGCACAGAGAGCAGTTTCAACAGAAAGCTGAGGTATGGTTGAGGTATGCAGTTTTATGGGGCAGTTTTATGGGGCTTTTACCATGTCACAACAGGGGAGCCAGAATAACTTCCCTCTAAGCATGGTTGCTGAAGTGATGGGGCTGGCTCCAGAGACACAGATTTTTCCGGATGCAGGGCGTTTGCCCAGGGCTGTGCCTCTTTGCAAGAGCTTCCTTCCTGCTGTCGAGTTGAATGTGCTAAGCTGTGGCTTTGGTCTGACAAGAGCTGATGCAGAGGAGTCCCTGATGAACACTTATACCACTGAATTCTGCCAATGAAATCAGGGCCTTTCTTTGTACTGTTACTGCTTTTTTTTTTGTGGGGGGAAAGCTTCGTGTTGAGGGCAGCGTTTGTATTTGGTTAAAATATGCTTGACTTAGCAGTTCCGATTTCTGCTTTTAACTATACCTCCTAGTTCTCAATTGACTAACATAGGATTAACTGGCTGCAGTTATCAGTCAACTGTTCAAGTATTCTTGTGTCTGGGGTAGGAGTGCTTCTCTGTGACTTACAAGCTTCTGTAGTTGATCTGCTCCTGGGCTGTATTGACATTTGTTTAAACAGGAAAAGCAACTGAAGAAGAAATATCAGGGGTGTGCAGAGCCTGCAGTTGTTTTCAAGATCTCTGGCCCACAGAAATGTTACACCTACCAAGAGAAGCTTAGGTCAGCCTCCGGCTATCAACAGCCCTTCCCAGCCTTCCAAACCCACCTCACTGCTTCCTATATCAAAGCCAGCAAACACGAGCATTCATTTTCCCAGATGGTTTCATAAAAACAAAGCAGTAACATGAGAAAACCGAGTCGAGAGTGCCAAATGTGGACTTTCCTTCAGACCCACTGTCGGGTTTCTTTGCCAGCTGTCTTCTGGTGCGGGGATCCTTCAAGAGATCCTGGCCAGTGGTGCTGGTCATGCTGTTGATCTAAGACATCAAAGGAATGTCTTAAAAATTGCGGTTCTCATATGTAATCAGGAGTCACAAGCTCAACTCTGTCATAGGAGATGTCTGATTTGGGGCAAACCTTTGTTATTTATTTAAATTATACTTTAAGTTCTGGGGTACATGTAACGAACATGCACGTTTGTTAGATATGTATACACATACCATGATGGTTTGCTGCATCCGTCACCCCATCATCTACATTAGGTATTTCTCCTAATGCTATCCCTCCCTCTATCCCCCCACCTCTTGTTATCGCTCCCCTAGCCCCCCACCCCCCGACAGGCCCCAGTGTGTGATGTTCTCCTTCCTGTGTCCATGTGTTCTCTTTGTTTAACACCCACTTATGAGTGAGAACATGTGGTATTTGGTTTTCTGTTCTTGTGTCAGTTCGGGGCAAACCTTTGGAGGCTTTTGTGTCTGAGGTTACCTTGCTGTTAAAATTGCCCATCTCCTGACAGCAGCCTGGTGGGTAGTGTCCTAAAATGTACAAATACACACGATGGTCCCCATCACAACATCCCGTGGGATCTACCTAGGACTCTGTTCAGCTCCTAGGAAACCCAAAGGGGCTTGGATCAGCGGGGACACATTTTCCCCACGGCCCCCATAGTGTTAAGGAAAGGCTCTGACGGTTTGAGTGCCATAGAGATGTTCAAAATGAGGGCAACGTTTCCCGCAGTAATTACCTCTGCCCTCCCATTCCCACTTGACTACCTCATCGTCAGGCTGCCAAGCGGAGCTTTCCTTTAGAGATATTACTGTCCATGGGGTCTGTTCCTCCTACTAACAGCAAACTTTTCCTTTCCAAAGGCCAGCCCAGGACCCAAAGGTAATTTATTTTAATGAATAAACTAAGGCCCTAATAAGCAGCATTCATTTTTTTCCCCTGGCAATTTAAAACCGTTTGAAGCCAAATTAAATTTTTGTGCTCATGATAGCAAGATAATATACAGTGAGTCCATAACCATTAGAGCAGCGGCAAACAGGGTTAGAGTCCCTGGAGGCAGAAGTTTACCTGTGATGACGATGGCTTGTGTTCAACCACAGAAGCTACCTATGCAGTCCCAGCATCCTTAGTGAAATGCATCAGATAGCTTTACAGTATTGCATTCTATGAAGAGAAACTTGAAGAGACGTGAGCTGACATTTCCTGGAGCTTCCAAAAAGAACTGAGGGTCATGACCCATTAGAAGATTAGGAAATGAATTAAGTAGGTTGTGACCCACTTTTTAAAAAATAAAATAGAGTGCTTAGTAAGTTAAGCAATGTGTGATACTTACATACGGACATGTGTGTGTTTGGGAGAGTTGACCATATAATTTATCACCCTAACTGGGACACTCTGGAGAGTACAAAGGGGGCTCTAATAATCATCGTGCCAGAACAACAGTGTAAACCAGGACTTCTGTAAGCCAACAAGGACATGCAGTTGCCCTGTTACTGGGACTTGACATAAAATGTATTTGTTACTGAAGGCTGTGTTAAAGAGTTTCCAAAATATGGATTCAGTGACCATTGCCTACCGTGTGCTCCCCCTCATCTTCCCACATCACCCTTCTTAGTGGTGATTGCTACCCCTAGTGAGCATGTGCTTTTTGCTAGTGCCATGCTGACGGCTCTGCCCTTGTTTGGAACTCATTCAGTCCTCATTGTGACCCTTTGAGACAGGTACTTGCTTCAGGAAGGATTCTTTGACTATAAGGGATGAAAAATAAACTCTGGCTAACTTTAAGAGGTAATTGATTGGAAGAGCTCACAACTTCAAAGGACAGTGGGAGAGAACGGGGTCAGGTGGCTCCAGAAAGCCTGGGCAGTGGGACCCACTTGCCACAGCTCTCTTGGGGCTGGTTCCTTTCTCCTGGCATCACTGTAGCCAGGAACCAGTCCTGGGAGGGCAGCCAGATCATGGACACGTGGCAGGTAGCAGGGGAATTCCTCCAAGGAACGGGTCCTGCAAGGAACGGAAATGCATCTGAGTGACGGAAACTTGAGCTGGACTCTCAGTTCCAGCTTACAATGAGGAACCGGCAGAGCTGGTGTTCAACCTGGGCTTGCCCAAGCACACGGTCACCATCAGCCAAGTACTGCAGTCAATTGGCTTTTTCCCTACCCTAAACCCACCACGCTTTACCTTTGCTACACCACTGTTTGTCAGAGGAGGACCCTCACACCTCTCCTTGTGCATAGGGGTCCAAAATATGCCCCCTCTTCCAGGAAGCCCTCCCTGGATGAGTCAGCTGTACCGTGGATGGCTCTCTGAACTCCTCTAACACCTCACTTTCCTTTTCTTATGGAGATATTCTGCCTCCCAGCTAGGCTGCAAGTCTTAGGAGAGAGCCCTCCAACTTAATTTCCTCTGATTTCAACATCGGTGTACTGTGGTGTAGACAGTGGTCACAGAGGTGTGGACCACTGCCCTTCTCATTCGCTTACTCACTGTGGATCTGAGTGAAGTGACTTAACTTCTCTGAGCCTTAGTTGCCTCATCTGGGCAACAGAGATAATTCGCAGCCCCAGGCTAGAATGGACGTTAAAGATCACACATTTCAAGCATTGAACTAACCACTTTCCTTAGGTTTTGTTATCTTTTCGTAAGTAATAACTCTCCACTGTGGAAAATCAGAGAATGCAGATGAGCACAAAGAAGAAAATCAAAATCATTTTTAATTTAACCACCCAGAGAAAATTGCTGTTGACGTTTTGGCCCCATGGCTCTAGTTTCGGTCCTGCGCAGGTGTTTATTCAGTACCTCTCGCTGCAGGCTGGGAGAATTCATTGAGATAATGTATGTTGAGCACTTGCCCAGCGCTGGGGTCTGCTTTAGCACAACATCCATTCCAAGAGTCACTATCATCTCCCCACGGGTAACTCCCAGGTCTCCGCCAGGAGCCCTCACCTCTCTCTGTTCACCTCCAGGCTCTGACTCTGCCCACCGTGGGCCACTATTCCCTGCATTTCCATCCAGAATTTTACATGGAGCAAGTCCAAACCTGGAGTCATCACCCACCCAAAGGCATGGGTTGGGGTTCGCTGTTCCCGTCTCTCTGTGTCTCTTGATTCTATCCTTGCTTCTCTGCGCAGTTTGGAGCCCAGTCAGCTGCATTTCGTGGCTTCCTCATGCCCTTCCATTTCACTCAAGCTCAGAATTTCTCCCCATCTCTGCCAGTCGGCCACATCCTCCATCATCCAAGGATTCTTTCTAATGCCCTGCTCTACAGGGTTGGGGTGCCATGAGCTAGGTCTTGGGAGAGGTAGACAGCCTGGGAAGCCAGAGAGAGCAAATCACAGGCCAGGCTTTCAAAAAATCACAGATCAAGTCACTAGACAGAGAAGATGGGGAGCTGCTAAGAGATTTTTTATCAAAGACCACCTGTGTTCTTCCGCCATTGCATTTCCAGAAGGAAATGTGCTCCCCTGTGACAAAGGCATCTGGCCAGTTAGAGTTGGGTGGGTTGTGGTGTCTTGTGTAACCAACTGGGAGCACAATTTCAAAGGAGTGTCAGGTTGGACTCAGGGACCATCTACCAGGGGCCCAGATGGTCTTTGTCCCCAAGAGTATCACTTAAAGGACAAGGGTCTGTGCTCCTGACTTGAAAGATGTACGAGGACAAGAGGGACAGCACTCTCAATCCACAGCCCCACTTGGGAATTCCGGATGCCTGAGATGGGGAGTGGTCCAAGAAAACAGAAAGCAGGCTGGGCGGGGCTGGGGTGGGGAGGAATCGGCCCATGGTACCTGGATTCAGCCAGGCTTGTTACAGGGCCTGGAAGTACCAGGGAAACGTCTGGTTCCTCCCGAGATAGAGGGATCTATTTCAAGGTCCTCTAGCTTGTGGACCAGGTGTCATTTTTACATTATGTGTGGGATAATTTAAATATCAATAGCTGGATAACCAGGTGTCATTTTTACATTATCCGCCACTGAGGATGCTGACGCTTTCCTTTTAGATGAATTTATGCCTTCATTCTTGCCGGTGTTAATTCTCATTCCTCCAATTAAATGTTGCTGCTTGGTGGCATTTCTAACTCGTGTGTGCACTTTTCATAACACCTTCCTCTCTCTTTCTCCTCTTTCTCTTTCCCCGCCCCCAACACCCTGCGACGGCTACCTTCTATACCCCCTCCACCCCTCTGTTTTGCTGCTCTGCCCTGCCACCCTGGCTCCCCACCACGCCCCAGGTGTCTCTCCTGTTGTACGACTCCACCAGGATGAGGCGGCTGCTGTCCAAGGCCGTGGTGATCGATGACGATGACGACGACGAATACCCCTGGAGACAGAATGCGCACAGATACTACATTCACCTCTTGCTGAGCCTCTTCCTCTTCCTCTGGTTCATCCTGGGAAACTACTGGGTCTTTTCTGTATACCTGCCTGATTTTCTTCCCCCTTTCCAGCAGCCTCAGGGCTACTGTGACAAAACCCTGTACCTCTTTGCAGTCGGGGTCCTGGCGCTCAGTCACACGGTGCTGGTCTTGCTCGTGCTGTGCAGCAGCTGTGTCTACCTGTGCTCCAGGTGGAGACTTGCTGCTGATGAAGACTGACAGCATACCACGTGTGCACATGTGCACACACACACACACACACACACACACACAGGTTCAGGAGAAGGGCATAAAGATAATAAAACCTTTCCTGCAGGCATTTAAAAAGCCACCTAAATGCACTGAATAATGAGAGCAGACTAAAGAAACCATTGCCTGCCTGGACATGGGGAAAGCACTTTTGCTCTTTTCAGAGTGGGAATTTTGTCCTCACAAGAGTTTTCAAAGGGACAATTGTTTTTGAGGAAATGAAGTATGGGAGCCGAAGGATGGGAGACCTTTTCAAATCGTAGTGCAGTTTCAATGACTGGTACAAGAGCAATGTTGGTTGTTGCTACTGCTGCTGTCATTCAGTCTTGGTCACCTTGACTTTCAAACAAGATAGATCTTAACTTCACTCACTATGATGGCTTTTGTTATTAAAAGGAGAAAGATATTATTTTAGTGACTCTAGCTGCCTTTCGAGAAAGTGAAGGAGCAGTCTCTTCCAGCCCCATATCAGATGGTTTTGATGTGATGGGTGGAACATTCCAAGGTCAGCTAAAAAAAACTGCCAAGGTCAAGGCAGTAGTTTCCACCTAGGGGGCAGGGCTGGCCTGCTAGCCTGGCATTGCAGAGTGCAGCGCCCTGTGCACCGAGTGCCTCTGCTGCAGATTCTTCGCTTGGCCTTGAGTCTGTCTCTGCCCCTGGCTATCCGTGTACCTCTCTGTGATCTGCAGCTGCCTGGGTGGCGTAAACCAGTTTTGAATGTTTCCGGCCAGGTTGCGTGAGTTGGGGTGCCATCATTGTAGGTGTTTTTGGTTTTTGAGCTTAAATATCAAATAATAGCTCCTCAATCTAATGACCCGTTCGGCTTTGGAAGCCTTTTATAAATCGAGATGTCTGGAAATCCAAGATGACACCAAACAGTGACCACTAGCTTTCCCTCCGGCTGCTGCTGTTGAGAAGTCGCTGGGAGCAGTGGTCCAGGTCCTTCCTCAGTGCTTGCTGGGGAGCCTCTTTATGACTGAAGTCCCCATGCTTTAGAATTTCATATGAAGATGCTGTCATGAGTGTTTCTAGGGCAGTGCCCAGGCACATATGGCACCTGCTTAATTGTGCTTCTCTCAGCCACATGCATAGCCTTTCTGTATATTTGCACACTGCTGAGCTGTGTTTATTTTGAAAATTTTTAATTTTTTTTGGTGCTTTATCATCAAACCAATCCCTGAGTGGCCATGAATGGAGGCATCTCCCTTCATCAGAAGTGTCAGCTCACACCGAGAGGCTCATTCTCTCCATAGCTTTAAGGGAAAGGCCCTGGGAATCCCACAGGGCCTTCCCATTTGAGTGTGGAAGCGCTTCCCAGCATCTGTCACCTGCAGTCACCCTTGATCCCCCTTTCCTCCCTGGTGAGAAGGAAGTGCTTCGTGTGCCATCTGCTGGACAAAGGAGGAACAGTCGTTTTTTTTTTTGCCCCAGTTTCTCTGGGCAGTTTCTGTTTTCATTTTCACTTGAGCCATGGCAGAAGACCAGCTGGTGTGCAGCTTGCAGATCGTACCTCACCTATGATGCCCAGTTCCATCCTCGCTGTGTCCCGCCTTGCCTCCTCCGTGTTAGAGACCGGGGAGAGTCTGTGGGCTATGGTACTGGGGTGGACAGGGGTTCTGTGGGCTCCCCTCCCACCCTCCTTTCCCCAGTCCATGAGTCATCAGCCATTCCTAGTCACTTAGACAATGCTTGGACATCTGTGAGCAGCAAAGACCTGGGCCCAGGGACCCCTGCATGACTCCCACACGAAAGTCTCTGAGGCGTCTGTTGCAAGGGCCATGGTAAAGATGGAAGGAGCTGTGAACAACTGTGGGCATGAAGATTTCTGTTAGCGGATGGCAGGGACTGGTTAGTGCCTTGGGTGTGTCAGTAGCTTGGTCTCAAACTTTGGACATTTCCAGTTTCTGGTAGGCATGAGTATCCCCAGAGTGTTGCAGAAATCTTTCCCAGAGGGATTGGTGGATGAAGTGTGCTCATTCTCATACGTACCTCCCCCAGCCCACCCCTGATTGTAATGGAGAATATTGATCATAGATCCTAAATAATTGATAAAATCTGGACTGTATTTTTAGCTTTGCATTTCCTTGTCACCAAAGCAGTAAGGAAGAGGTGATGATCTCTTGCTCTAAGTCACATATCTTCTCTGGTTCGAGGTTACAGCGAGCCCTGATTGTGCACTCTATTCTGGGTGCCAAAATGAGAACCTATCTCTAAAAAACAAAATACAGGTTAGATTTGGAAGAAAATGTTCATGTGCATTCATTTATAGAGGGGACACTGAGTGGTTCAGTGGGTGACATCTTCAGCACAGCAGGCTTGGAATGATAATTGATTAAGGCCTCCCTCAGGGGACGGTGAGATGGTTATGATAAGGCACATTTCAAGAAAGAAGTTCTGGGGCCAAGGCAAATGGTCTGTAACTGTGGTTCTTTGAAGTCTGGCTTACTCCAGACTTCAGATGTTGGGATGACATCAGACTGTTTAGGAAGGGCTGAGCCATGTGCCTTTTAAGTGATCACCTCTTAGTGTGATTTCACTCAGCTGGAGGTGACTGTAAGAAATTCCTGGTTATACTCCTTGGCATGGCCTGAAGTAGGCATTCCACACTCATGTGAAGCGTGCTGTGTACACCTACAGAATGAAAATGCCCAAGACTGGCCCAAGAGTTGGGGAGCCTTCCTCAACAGAAACTTGGCAAGGCAATGAGATGTTGACATGGGAACACTGAACTTTCTGGATGCTGTGAAACCTCAAGGGAACAAATTAAGTGGCAGAGAAGGATGATCAGTTCTTCCCATCTGAGAAAAGACTGCAGCAAAAATAAACTGTATGTTGAGGTCATTTTATTTGCTACATTGGGCATCATTCTAAAAACCATTCTTTGCCTGAATGTATATAAATGACAGTTGACAGCAGTAAAAGTGGGACCATTTCACTGGAGTCAGCCACACCAGTGGCTCTCAAACCTCGGCGAACCCTCAGAACTCCTCAAGGACGTGTTTCCAATGCAGCATCACAGCCCCCAGAGACTCTGACCTGCAGGGCCCGGCTGGTTCTGATTCAGTGTCCAGAGAACCATATGTGCACACTCAGGCCACACATACAGCCTGGACTGGCTTATGTCAGGCCCATCTTGGTCATCACCATGAGGGTAAGATAATGTCTATTCCAGTACTTTGTGTTATTTCCTTCTCTTTTAGTATGAGAAGTGGCCAAGTGGTCAATAGCTTTCATTTTTGTGTGACCAAATTTTGTGCTTCATTTCCTTCTGTGCATTTTTCATTGTTGATGAAATAAACTTTGTTCAATTTGTTCCCCAGTGTCTTCCTTGAGTCCCCTGGGGGAAGAGAATCCCCCAGTCCTTTGGATGCTTCATTTGTTCTTCCTTCCAGTGGGATTCCTGAAGGTGCAGACTGTGTCCACAGAGGCTGACAACCTGTTCTAGGCAAGTTTTGCTCCATAAAACATAATCCTCAGGTGAGTAGATGAGTCTGTAGTGGAGATTTTAGAAAAATGATCTAACAGAAAATTCTGCTTAGCGATCCTAGTGATAATTTATCTTTTATAGGTATAGAACTAATAAGACAACGAATCTGTCTTTTCTAGAGATAGAATTTCAGTCGTTCACTTTTCAGGTTAGCCTAGCATCACAGCAGCTAAGTTATCTTGGATATCCCAGGAGGCAGCATTTTGCCATTGCTAGCAGAAGTGAAATAAGAGAGGAGTGTTTTTTTTTTTTTGAGGCGGGGCGGGGGGGGGGTGGGGATAGGGCCTTGCTCTGTCATTCAGGCTGGAGTACAGTGGCACAATCAAAGCTCACTGCAGCCTGGACCTCTTGGACTGGGGCAATTTTCCTACTTCAGCCTCTTGAGTAGCTGGGACTACAGGAATGACACCAGCCCAGCAGGTTTCTTTGTTCTTTTCCTTTTTTTTTTTTTTTTTTAGATATGGGGTCTCACTATGTTGCCCAGGCTGGTCTCAAACTCCTAGCCCTCCTGCGTCAGCCTCCCAAAATGCTGAGATTACAGGCATTAGCCCCCTCACCCAGCCCTGTTGTTTTCTCTAAGACACTTCCTTCCTTTGTTACACCAGTCAGCTTTTAAAACTTACTGCATTGTTCAGAGAAGTAAGCTCTGCTTCATAGGCAAAGGAAAAGCAACCGGGACTTGCCGCTGGTTGTAAGAGTTTGCACATAAAGCATATTCCCAAAAGCCTCACGACTCAAAATGTTCCTCTGTTCTGATCACTTCCTGCTTACCCTGTTGGTGAGGGTGGGGTTGTTCTAAATAGTGGGAGAAGCCCAAATGCAACCCTTCCCCCACTGGACAGCTGAGATGGACAGCAGCTTATCAGTAACCAGACTCACTGCCTGGGGGAGGAGGACACAGCATGCCATGCAGGGCCACATGGGCTTGCGCTCTTGCGCTCGGGAACAGAGTGGACCGGTAGGGGCCATGGGGGTCATGCCTTATAGTAACAAGAGGACAAGGTAACCCTGTGTTCCCATGGGAGGATGTTCCTATCTTGCTTAAGTAATTTCATAGACGGGCAGTGAAGTGAAACCCATTAGTTTGATGCCTGGTAAGTAACTGATAGGGGACTGGTCAGGTGGGAGACCTTGCCTGCTGGGTTAGGGGCATGCCTGGTGAGGGCAGGGGAACTCACAGTTCTGTGAGGCTCAAAGATGTCAAGGCAGCCCATAAAACTGTAGGCCTTACAATCTAGCCTCCTAGAGCCACCCCCACCTTTCTTTGGCCTCATTCCTTGGGTTATTTAGTCCTGGGTTCAAATCTGTCTTTGAATTTTCTCAAATTCTCAATGCAGGAAGGGTGACATAATCAGTGATGAGATATACATTGTCCATGAAGTTAAAAAAACAAAATTAAAAAGTCTCCTCGACCACCATCAGTAGCCAGGTCAGAACACTCGCCACCTGCTTCCTGAGAGCAGGCTGGCACATCCTCTTCTTCAGCTTCCAGTGATTTTCCCAGCGTTGCAGAACTCTTGCCGTCTGAGTGGACTCCTCCTAACTGATGTTTTTACTCTTTATATCTTCATTTGAGTATTTCAGCTGCTATTTAATACAATGTCCTGTAGCCTATACTTTTCCATGGCCATCAAAAAGAAAACAGAAAAGAAAAACATTTTCTACATCAATTTACAGTTTATACATTTGTTTATAAGGAAGCATTTGGGTTCGATTCCCAAGTCACTGGGGAAAGGGGTTGAAGCCCAGATTCCCTTGGGATCCCGTCTGTCAGCCCAGCGTCCCCTCCCGCCCCCAGCAGGTGCGGGCGCTAATGGCGCACACCTGCACCCTTTCCTGGGGCCGCCTTGGTTGACCGGAGCCAAGAGTTCCTGAGAGTTCCTCTGCCGAGAGGAGCCTGAGAGTTCCGCCCCCTCCCAGTTCACCCCACCGACACCCAAAGCTAAGGGCTGAGTCGGGGAAGAGGGAGGAAAAGCCCAACTCTCTTGTTTCAGGGCAGGTCAAACTTGTGTCATTTATGCTGCAGAGCTGTTCGCGTGGGCCGGTGAAAGCGGGGCTTCGTGGGAAGCCACACCCTCTCCCAATGCTTCCTGTTCCCCGTGCTGCTGCCCTCCCGCTCGTTCGTTTCGCCCGAGACCACGCCCTGAACATAACCCTTATCCCAGAGCTGCTTCTCAGACTCTGCTTCCAGGGAAGCTGGCCTAAGCCAGGGTTGTTTCTCCACAGCTGGAGGCATGACATCAATTACTAGCATATCCCCTTTTACAATCCTTTTTATTTTCCTAAAATGATGATCTTAAAGCTTTATTTTTATTATAAAAGTGATACATGCTATGGCTAGAGATTCAGGTCTTGTCAAAGAGTATGAGGTAAAAAGTAAAAGATTTGAAGCCCCACCCCAACTCCCGGTCCCGGAAAAGGTACCCAGTGTTAATTCTGTAGTATCCTTTGGGATATGTCTCTGTATCACTACGCATAAATATACGTACTTTTTACATAGATTATGTCAGACTATGCATGTTAATCAGCAAGCTGCTTTTTTTCTGCTTCCTGGATCATGGATTTCTTTCCATTATCAGTGCAGAGCTCTGCCTCAAGCATGACTAATACGTATTCCCAGGGCTCATTTAAAGAGGCGCAGCCTCTGTTAACTGGCTTGGTCTGTCATTTCTGTGAATCAAAATGGGAAGAGCAGTAATGCGAAACTGTATTTTGACAAATGAACAACTGAGAGGTCAGTGTGAGGAAATGTTTGCCATTCCTCCTGTTATGTACCTAAGTGGGCTCCTGGCTGAACAGGGCTTTTGGGGAAGTTCATTGCAGGGCCTTTGAATCAGGCACATGAGGCACCTGAGGGAGACTCATCTGGATGCGACAATGCATGGAACTCCTGAGAGGGGAGAGGTTGATTAGAGTGGATGCCATCCTCTGTGTTCCCCAGGAGTGTGAGAGTCAACAAAATCCCATCATCACCAATGAAACCATTAAAAAATCAACAAAGGCACATACTTAAGGACCAAACTATCCTTCCAATGTTACGTGGTTGTGTGAATACCTACAACTGAGATATATTTGGCAACAGATACAAGACGGAGGCTACACCTGAGTATTGCAGAAATTATGAAATGTATTTTAAGATACACAAGAAAAATTAATAATGTATCACAATGAGGTACCTACCATCTCACACCCCTCAGGATGGATGCTATTAAATAAAAAAAGGAACAAGCTCCAAAGATAACAAGTTGGTGAGAATGAGGCGAGTCGGAGCCCTTGGCGATGCTGGTGGGAACATAAGGAGGCATAGCAGCTATGGGAAAGAGTGTAGCAGGCCCCTCAAAAATTAAAAAGAGAATTGCCATATAACCCAGCAATTCCACTTCTGGGTATACACACAAAAGAACTAACATCACAGTCTTAAAGAGGTATTTGCACCCTGAAGTTCATAGTAATATTATTCCCAATAGCCAAGAAATCGAAGCAATCCAAGCATACATCCGTGGATGAATAGATAAACAAAATGTATATACACACAATGGAACACTATTCAGCCCTAAAAAGGAAGGACATTCTGCCACTTGCTACAATGTGGGTGAGCCTGGAGGACATGATGCTAACTGAAATAAGCCAGTCACAAAAAGGCAAAGTATGTTTCTACTTAGATGAGTCCCTGGAGTAGTCAAACTTATAGGGACAGAAAGCAAAATGGTGGTTACCAGGGTCTGGGGAAGGGGAGAATGAGGAGTTCTTGTTTAATGGGTTCAGAGTTTCAGTTTGGTAAGATGGAAAAGTTCTGAAGATAGATCGCTGTGTGGCAATGTAAATGTACTTAATATTGAACTGTACACTTAAAAATGGTTAAAATGGTAAATTTTATGTTGTCATAGTCAAAAATAAAAATAAGCAATGTATTCCTCAGTCCTCCCAAGCCTCCAGAGAATGATGGAGTCTCTCAATATTAAACAGCTGGCCAGCACGGGGTCCTTTGGTCATTCCATGCATACACAGGGCCCGGCTGCGAACCAAACCTCACTCTTAGTGACTGCAGTGCTCAGCACCCAGCTTCAGTCTCTGAGTGCCCCTGGCTTGGGGGTTTGGGAGTGGGAGGAATCCTGGTAGAAAAAGCTGTGGGAATTATAAGCTATCCCATCACACACAAAAACAAATCAACTAACCAAAAAAGAAGAGGGGATAGTAGTGGAAGTTTCCAGTCCCACAGAAGTTACTAAAAGAAGAAACCAGGAGACGCCACCATGGGACACATCCTTCATCCTTACAAAGAAGGGGTTAATGCATGTGGCATCTGGACCCAGACTGTCAGGCTGGGATCCTGGCCCTGCCCCTTTCCAGATGCACGTGATCCTGGATGTGCCACTAAAGCCCTCGGTACCTTGTTTTCATTTGTAAGGAGATTAAAACAGTGCGTGGCACATAGTAGGTGGAGCATATTTGTTAAATAAGAGAAAATTTTATTTATTTTGCCCGCATTA
Source organism: Cheracebus regulus (assembly GCA_963574635.1). NCBI lineage: Eukaryota > Metazoa > Chordata > Mammalia > Primates > Pitheciidae > Cheracebus > Cheracebus regulus. Next base: position 13,733 of record CAUYQU010081571.1, read on the forward strand.
CAATGCTGTGAGGACTGTACAGTTATGCTCCTCTGTAGCGAGGAAACAGGCTCGCGGAGGTAAAGTGTCTTTTCTGAAGATGTGTCAGAGCTGAACATGAGTCTTTTGACTCTCCCAGTTCCCGCCTTGTGTCTTCATCCCTCTCCGCCTGTGTGGGTGGCCCTTCTCCCGAGGCCAGCGGTGGGTACGAGGTGGTCCAGGGAGCGTGGGTAGCGTGAACTATAACCACCTCACCAGGCAGCCTGCATGCTCTCACGCTTCTCCTGCCCCAGGCACAGCTAGAGAAAGCCCGTGGCTTTTGCACTCAGTACAGAACCTGCTTGCGGTAAAATCGAAGCCCTAGAAGCAGGCTGCATGAGTTTTTAAGACAAACACGAGTCCCGTTTGTAGAAAATCACTTTTTCCATCAACTCAGCTATACGGAGGCTGACCTCCCTGGCTTCACTACTGCCCCACTTTGGGCCCATCTCTCTGCCAATGTCTGCAGTCCATGGAGGGTGCACAGGGCTGGGGAAAGAAGGGGGATCTCTGTGTGTTTTTAATCTAAGCAAGTGATTCATGCACATGGTACAAAATTCAACGGCACAGAAGGTATTCAGTGAAAACCGAGTCTGTCTCCTGCCTCAGTTCCCCACTGCCAAAGTTCTGGCCAGAGGCCCACACTGCGATTAGCTTCTTGTGAAAGGAAGGGAACCCCTAAATCAAACTGATTTGTTCAGTAGGCAGTTGGTTCAGATGGGCAACAGACAGCCCTGGGGCAAGCCCTCCTGCAAAGAATGCTGGGCACCGAGGGACACGGAGAGGCAGCTGGAGAGGCCTTTCCGCGTGGTGACTGTGTCAGCTGCGGAGGGGAAGGAGGTCGGGTTGCTGTCTACCACGGTACGTCTTCCCTGGGCTGCTGCTCTCCTCTGCTAGTGTGAATGCCAGAAAACAGTCGCCTTTGGGTTTCTGATAAGCCTTTTGTGATTGAGGCTGGGAGCCCATGACCGACCCCACAACTTCTTGTCATTAGGAAGAACCCAGTTCCTTAATCCATGCATGGCAGGGTCAGCACCTGTGCACGGTCCACACTGAAACATAAGGATCAGCATCAGAGACCTTCTTCCCTGCTCTCTGCCTCATCCTCTCTTCCTTTTTGTTCCTTTCCCTTCGCTGTCATTTCCATTCCCCATATCCAGTTGCCCACTAAACATGTACATGAATGGTGTCTGACTTCCTATGAGTTTATGATTTATGGTCATTCATCTTATTAACTAAGTGGCTTTGCCAGGTAAAATATTAAGGCACCATTGCCATTATGACCTTGTCTTCCATGATCTCATTGGCAGCTGGTGTTGCCATGACAACTTGGCTAGAGGAACTGGTATGAGCTTCAGTGGAAGGCAATATGAACACGTGTGTGTGTGTGTGTGTGTGTGGATACAGACTTCTCATCGTGTATCTGTTGCGCAGGAAGCCATGGATTTCCACACCTTCTGCTTCTCCTTCCAATTGGGCCAAAATTAGCCTCAGGGCTCTAAATCAATTGGAAGGGAACTCTGGAGGATGATTTCTTTGTTTGGCTTTTTGAGTGGCAAATTGGAACCAGGAACACAGGAGAAATATTTTAGTGGCTTTGCACCCATGGGAAATGAAGCAACCCTACCCACTTTGACGTTGCTCTTACAGACACCCTGGGCCTAACATATTTAACATCCATATGTAATTTTCTTATTAGATGTACAGAAAGTTGGAGCTGGCAGGGGCCCCTGCCAGTCAGTCTGGCCCCCTTTTTGTTCAGATGAGAAAAACTGAGGCCCAGAGGCTAAGTGACCTGCCCCCATTCCGTATGATGCACTGGGGAAGGTGTGGGCTCTGGAATCATACTACCTGGCCTCAAAGCCTGGCCCCACCACGTATTTACTGTAACCTCAGTCAAGCTATGTAACCTTTCTGTTTGCTCATCTGTAAGATGGGGATAATAGCAAGAGTAACCATATGGGTCAGTGTGAGAATTTAGTGCTATAATCCACAATGCTTGGAACACTTTAAGCCTTCTATACATTTTATCACACGGGTCACACAGGGAATAACTGGCAGAAATTGGACTAGAATGCAGCTCAGCTGACTCCAGTTAAACGGGAACATTCCCCTATGAACCCCATACTGCCGTGTGTGTGTGTGTGTGTGTGTGTGTTACTTGGCATCCAAGTGAGAGCGGAAGCTTATTTTGACACAGGGGTTGGCTTTTCCTAAGACCTCCTCTGGAAGTGTATATAATGTATACACTCCCTCGTGGACGCTTGTTGATGTGAGGCTTACACTGGACACTGCATGCCCTCATGGAACACTTCTTGAATGTACACCGCATGGCTGTAAGTGTAGCGGAGAAAGGAATGAGAAGAAAATTTGAGGGAAATGAACACTTCTGATCACTTCTTATGAAACTAAGCTCTTTATAATGAATGCTTTCATCATCACAACCACCCCATAAGGTGAGCATCATTCCCATTTTACATGTTAAAAACCAAGACTCAGGGCATGTGCAGTATGCCCAGGTTCACCTGGCTAACAGGAAGAGCTGGGTTTCCAGCCAGACTTTTATTTCAAGAGGCCGCTGACACCCTCGAGAGACTTTGTGGTTCAAAACCATTTCTCACCCCCTCTCTGTGAGCCAAAAGCGTATTTCCTGAGGTGGTCAGAGAGATTTAGAGCAGACTGACACCTTTTCCATCACTGACACAAAGCGGAGTGTATAAATCACAGTATGTAGCCCTGGGGATCTAAAATATTTTCCTAGCCAAGTCGGACAGGCATTGACAGTCACTCCAGGCTGGGTGGTTTTACAAAATGCCACTTAAATTTCCTTTCATCACTCTGTCAGGAATAACACTAACGTAGTGGAACCTCAGAGTCCTGTTTAGAGGGGCCAGCTGTTCTGGGGAAATGTATTTCAAAAGTTATTCTGAAGTAAAAACTTGCCTACTGCGGGGTGAGGGTGGACAGTGATCCTATATAGTAGGTAATGAGGCTATTAAAGCAGCCAGTCTCCGCTCAGCTTATGTAAGAGGGGCTCAGTCACTGGGCGACTTGGGTAAAGCAGCATAGAACTTAACAGGGTACCTAGAATGAAAGCAGCAATAAGTCTCCATTTCTAATGTGGTGTTAGGGCTGGAGGTTAGACGTGGACTGGGGTGTTGGGTTCTACATAACGGGGCTGGAATCGGAGATGACTAGTCTGAGGTCTGGGTTCACGCAGCAACCACACGTTTTTACCCACACCGGTTATTTGGGGTTGGGTGGAAGGAGGCTGATGAGGATTTGGGAGATCAAGGGGCTTTCCCTGGCAATGCATGAAATTGCAGAACCAGTGGCAAAAGTCTAGGCCATGGAGACAATTCCAAGGTGAGAGCCCCAGCGCGGCCTGCCTGTGTGTGGCCAGTCTGACCGTGCTTGCTGCAGAGGGGAGATGTATGTGCTAGGGCACACCGCATCCCCCGAAACATGTAGGAACTTAGAGAACGCCAATTATTACAATAACCCTTATGATAACACTAATTCGAAGCAGAAATCTTTTAAATATCATAAGCCTTGTCGTTTTATTCCACATGGTTTTCTAGGTAACCAAATTCCAGGAGATGCGTTGCAGGGCCATCCACGCCTCCTGGCCATGCCCAGCGGGAAGGTGTTCCCTCAACGTTGCTGACGCCCGATTTCAACCACGAGGAGACTGTGGACCTCACTGCGGCCCCCAGCAGGGCCCGTCCGCCCTCACTCCACCCTCTGAGGCTGAGGCGGAGTCGATGGGCCGGCTCTGAGACCCTTCGCCTTCCCCGCGGAGCAAGGCCCTGGCAGCCGCGGCTCTTACATAACCGGGATGATGTCAGGGCGGGCGACTCCCGGGAGGGCGGGAGCAGGGCGGAGGCCGCGCCGGGGCGGGGGCGCCGGCAGCGCGGCCGGGCTCGGCGTGCGGCGCTCCCGGCATGTCCCTGTACCGCAGTGCCGTGTGGTTCGTCAAGGGGCTGCGCGAGTACACCAAGTAAGGCGGCACGGTGGGGCAGGGGGGCGGTCCCGGGCTGTCACGTGGCCCGCCTCGGCGGGGGCGAGCAGGGTTGGCGGGGACGCGCCCGCGGCCCCTTCGCCCTCTCGCTTGACGGACTAAGCGAGCCCAGAACTACTGGGGCGCCCGCCATCTAGCGGCCCGCGGCTGGGCGTGGGGCGGTCTCCAGTGTGCAGTCCTCCGCGCCCGCGACCGGGACTGGCGCCCGAGGGGCGGGGCTGTGGCGCGCCCAGGCCCATCCCACTGACGTCAGGCGGCCCCGGCGCCTTCGAGCCTCCTGGGCGTCACCTCGGCGCCCCGCGGGGTGTGCTTCGCCAAGTGCCTTCGCGGTGCTGCTGGCGGCGTCAGATAGGGCTGGATCTAAATCCCTAGCCAAGGCTCTGTCTTAGTAGCTTCTTCCTCTAAGAAGATGCGGCACCTGGACTGCGACCTCTGGCTCTAGCTGGCACTTCCCAGCCTGGGTCCCCAGCCAGGGTGGCTGTGCACCCAGTGTGTGCTTCTGGGTAAGGATGCGTGGTGGTTTCGCCGCCCCGTGACCACGCTCAGTGTGCCCTAGTTGGCTCTCCACCTCATTGTGGTTTTTAGAGGTAACAGGTTCCTGTGATAGAGGAGAGATGGAGGTTTTGTCTTAGAATTGATTAGGCTAACCAGTGGTTCTCAACCCTGTCGGCTCATTAGAAAAACTGGGGGGAGAATTAAACGTACCAGTTTTCTGAGCTAGAGAGATTCTGAGATTCCTAGAGATTCCGGTTCAGTGGGTCTGCACAGGAGCCAGGACTGGCATTTCATCCAAATCCCCCAGGTGATTCTCATCTCGGAGAGGCTTCTCCCTGCATTGGGGTTTGTCAGTTCCCACGGCAACCTGGCCAGCACTCCCAGGGGAGGTAGGAGTTGCAACTCGCCCCTCTTCACCCCACATCGTTTTGGGAAAAGTTCAGCTCTGCCCCTGGAGCCCCTGCTGCGGAGAATGCTGGGAAAGTGTAGCCGTGAGCCCTGTCCCATTGCTTTTAGGAGAATACAGTGTCGGCCTCTTTCTTTCAAAGGGGTGTCCTCTGGCAATGACCATTCATTGCTAGATCTTTCCACATGACACAGCATGAAAGCTTGAGTCAGTTTCCAACCCGGGGTGGGCCTCAGGGAAGATAGGCTGTAAAAATCTCTCCCAGGACTCTTTCGCTCTGATTTCCCCTTGAGGGAGGGAAGGTAGAAGTGAGGCCAAGGGACCCAATCCAACACAAATTGTGGGGGAGGGGAGGGGAAGGCGGTTGGCAAACTTAGGTGGGTTTTCCCGCTGTTGTGGATTTAGTGGCTGGGAGAGAAAAACAGCAACGTTGTTTTGACTTCAGTGTGAGAGCGCGGAGTTAGGGTTTGCAGCATTTCTCTTGGCACAAGGATTTTTATAAAGCCTCCCTATTTTGGGCTTCTAGTCAGCAGGATCTAATCATTGTTTCCTAAACTTTGCTGAACCTAATAATTCCCTGAGGCAGTTGTAAACAGACTCCTAAACCCTGGGCAAGTATAGATGGGTCCTAAACAAATTCCATATTTGGGTAAATTGAGGGGGCGGGAGACACGGATACTAGTGAGCTTTCCCTTCCCCATCCCTGTCCCCTCAGGTTCAGGAAACAGTAAGTACAGACGTCCTCTCAGCTTGAATCAAAATCCCTTGCAAGGCACATGAAGCCACAGGTTGCCGAGCAAGCACTTCTGAGTCTGCTGGCAGGGCATTTCTAACAGGTTTCCAGGTGCTCCTGATGCAGCTTGTCTGGGCGCTGCCCTTTGGCACCGAAGCTGGGTGTTGAAGAATGGAACACCCAGCCTTTGGCCTGATCTCCTACCTTCTGGGGACCTTGGGAAAATCATGTCTGTCTGTGTTTGAAGAATAGAGACTAATATCTAGAGTTTGTGAAAATAAAATGCTTCCCCAGTAAGGGGCAGAGTACGTAAGACAAGTCTTAGCACTAACAACAGATTGGACCAGGATGAATTCTTGTATGGAAGGCAAGATACCCAGCAGAGGACAGAGGGCAGGGGCATGTCCTGCAGGCCAGGCTGGCGCTGCCCGCTTGGCAGCGCTCCCAGCATGGAGTTTGGGGAAGAGATTTAACCTAGAGGAGCCACCCTCAGCAAACATTCTCTCTAATTCGGATCAGTGTGGAGCCCAGAGGCTAATGTCCCTTCTGGCTGGGTGTCACAGAGAAAAGCCTGTCAGCTTTCTGCCCCTGGAGAAGGGCTCTTAAAGCCTGTTCCCTGTGGACTGCTTTTTCTCTGGCTCTATTGTATTTGAGAAGTTCTCGCTCACTCCCCACAATGCCTCCTCCTAGCTAAGCCCCTATTCATTGACTCAGGCCCTTGCCTCTACCTGAAAAGCCTTTCACAGAGATTTCAGGGCTCACCTCTGTGTATAGGGGGGAAAAAACTTCCAGTTTCCTCTTTGTTTGTAGTTTAAAATGCTCAAAGTCCCTACTGATTTGAAGGCTTGGGGGACAAATGAGCACAAGTTTGAACATGGAAGGTACTGTCATTATTAATAGTAATAATAATGGTGGCCAGGTGTGATGGCTTATGCCTGTAATCCCAGCACTTTGGGAGGCTGAGGCAGGCGGATCACCTGAGGTCAGGTGTTCAAGACCAGCCTGGCCAACAATGGTGAAACCCTGTCTCTATTAAAAATACAAAAATTAGCTGGGTGTGGTGGCGGGTGCCTGTAATCCCAGCTACTCAGGAGGCTGAGGCAGGAGAATCCCTCGAACCCAGGAGGCAGAGGTTGCAGTGATCTGAGATCGTGCCACTGCACTCCAGCCTAGGTGACAGAGACTCCGTCTCAATAATAATAATGTCAACTGCTAATTATTGAGCTCCTAATATGTTCCAAGTGCTGTCATAAATGCTACCCAGGAGGTATCTCTTATTATTCCCTATCTGCAGATGAGGAGATAAGAGCCCAGAAAGGTTAGGCCAACACACAAGATTGCACAGCAAGTAAGAGGCCGAACTGTGACAAACCTGGGTTGTTCAAGCCTTTGTTATTAATATTTTTTAGTTTCAAGTCAACCTTTCAGGAAGGCTTTGGAATAAGAAATCTTGCTTGCCACTCACAGCTGAAGCAATGGGTAGGGTGTTCTCTAAGCTGCCCTGCATGTTCTGGTGAGTTACAGATGGTGCAAACAGGAACATTTTTCTTGTTCTCTTAAGAACATCTGAGTTGACTGAAACAAGCGGCAATGCCTGCCCTGTGGCAATGACTTTCAAACCAAAACCCAAGCTCATAAACATCCTTTGGCCTCTTCCCCGAGTGTCCAGGGCATGTAACTGGCAGTTGTGCTATACCAGGGCATGGAGCAGGAGGCCAACTGTTGGCTACCCATTTGTTAATAGGTCCTGTGGGAGGACTCAGCCTCTGTGGAGCCCTGAGATTACAGTCCCGTTCTGCACTGCAGGGGAGAAATCTCTTGAATCTGTGGGTGAGAGATGCAAGCTATGAGACCCCAGCCTCCCTGTGTGTGGGCAGAGTCTGCCCTCTGGGCCTCCTGCTGCCAACCCCACCCTTCTGCCACCACTGCCCTTAGCCAATTCATAGCCAGGAGATATTAGGAGAGTAAATGTAGAGAGATATCTCCAAAGGAATGAGAGAGAGAAACAGTTAAGGAACTCATGGTTGCATTGATCCAATATGATGCCTTCGTGCAAATCAGAAAAAGTACCTCTTTTGCAATATGCTTTTCTGTCACCTGCCAGAACATTATCATAATGCAGATACAAATCTCCCATCATTATGATCCAAATGGCACTCCCTAGTGCTATGCAGTGCACACCCTGTGTCCCTGAAGGATCCTTGGCTTCTTCTGATGGGTGCAGAGCTTAAATAACTCTACCTTCCTCCTCCTTCATCCCCTACTTGCAAATCTTCCCATTTCTCCAAGTAGACAAGGATATCTGTCCTGCAATGCAATAAGCACAATGCAAATGGTCTCCTAAGCTTCCCCAAACCACCCCCCCACAAAAGGGAAAAGAGCAATTCATCTGTCAAAGGATTTTTTTCTTTTTGCCACTCCCTAGTATTGGGGCAGTCAGAGGAAGACAATTTGGATGGCAAAATGTTGGAATCTCCAATATTTTTAAGGTTGGGAAGATAATGGCCCAGGAAATGCAGGCCTTGAGTTGATGGTGTTCGTGAGACCAGGGAGGGCAAGCGAGAAAAGAGTTTCCTGATGTGCTGGGAGAGGCAGAGACAGCAAAATGCCCATCCTAGAATTTGGCTTTCTTCTGCAGGGGTTTGTGTTCCTCACTCATTACAGCTGGTCTTCCCATGGGTCTGCTGTTTCTAGGAGTGGCTATGAATCTGCAGCTAAGGACTTTGTCCCTAATGACTTGGAGGTCCAGGTTCCTGGAAGAGTCTTTTTGGTCACCGGAGGAAACGGTGGCATTGGCAAAGCAACTGCCCTTGAAATAGCCAAGCAAGGTGAGCAGCTGCTAACACGTGTCCACTGAGCCCCACAGCCGGACTGTGGCCGGTCCACCACTGAGAAGGGCACCCTTTGTCACAGGCAGGTCAGGAAGTCCTGGACGGCGATCCCGTGGTTCTGGGCACAGGTGCCAGCTTTCTGAGCCTCGAGCTAGAGGTGGCTAGAACAACAGGAGCCCTTTCCTCAACAATTAATTCATGGGAGAGCTCGGGTTCTGCGCATGTGTACCAGTGTTTTCAGATTAAGAGCAGTGAGGGGCTCAAGTAAACCCTGGACATCAGAATCCCCAGCGGAATTTAATTTAAAAAACATGAACACCTGGTCTCTAACTCATGTCTTCTCAATGAGACTCCCTGGGGGTGAGGACGGGGGAGGGGGAGACTGGGAGTCCACCACAATTTGGATGTAGACAGTAGTTATGAACCAATGCCCCCAAAATACCTGGAGAGAGGAGCGTGTGGAACTAACTTCCTCCTTGCTGGTGTCCAGCCTCCAGGGCTGGAGCAGCCTCCTGCTTCCCTCCCCTAACCTTGATGGTAAAGAGGCGCTGCAGGTGCCTGTAAAGTCTTCAGTCAGCAGAAGTCTTCCTCACTGGTGAATGCCAGAATTTCCTGCACGAGCTCAACCATCCTGGGTCACCAGTTGGCTCTGCAGTGGCTAGAAAATTTTGCTGCATCTCTTCAGAGCCTCTTCTGGAAAAATGGTTGTTCCAGCAGAAGGTGGGGAACTAGGTTGTGAATTTATCACTTTTTAAGATGCTGAAGATGTTTTCTTTTTTTCCTGGCTCTAAATCCAAGTTAGGCATTTTTCAGGGGACTATTATATCATTTGAAGCTTTATTTAATTACTGCCAAGTCAGGGAGAGGATTAAGTGCGTCTTAGCAGCTGGGAGGCACTCTGAAGTGTGGAATGGAGGGGAGAGGAGAGGGGTTAGTGATGTGGTTAGCCTGTAGCCTCCGGTGAAACAGACCCCATTTAATCAAGTGGGTGATTTTTAGTGGAGAAAGCAGACTCCATAATGATTCCTTCTTAGCTGCCACGGCGAAGACGTTCTGCTTTAAATTGACCTTGGTTGATGATGTGGCATTTGCTGGGATAATATGAGGGCTGCTGATGGATTCAACATTCAGTCTAAACTTGAGTCTCTACTACATGCTAGCCCAGTGGTCCTCTACTTTGCCTGAACATTATATCACCAGGGAGCCTGTGAAACATACCCAGGCCTGGGCCATCACCTGGATCTTTAAAAGCTCCCTAGGTGAGTCTAAAGTGCTGCCGGGTTTGAGATCTCCATGCCAGCTAGTATGCTAGATGCTAGGGAGGCAGACATGACCCGGATCAATGTTTCTTATCCTTGATGTGTTCAGGCCCTTAAAAATCGGGATGTTATCCCAGAAGCACTGTCCGCACAGACAGGCAAGAAGGTTCCAGTAACCCCCTGACGATCGCCTTTGCTGCTCTAACTGTGGCGACCACCCATCTAGGTTTAACAGAAGCGTGTCAATTGCAGGTATACTTTTTGTGAGCTCATGTCTTTATTTTTCATTTGGAAGAGCTGATTTCTGTAGCTCTCGCTGTAACTCACAGATGGTTTCACTGAATTCCACCAGGTGGCACAGTTCACCTGGTTTGTCGAGATCAAGCCCGAGCAGAAGATGCCAGGAGTGAGATCATCCGGGAGAGCGGTAACCAGGTGAGCAGCTCCTTACCCCTCCTGCTGGGTTTCCTCGCCTCCTTGGTCAGCTGTGAGGAGGCTACACTCCTGCCCGCATTCCCGGGGTTGGCGACGGCCTGTGTTTGGAAGCAGCCTCAGCCAGCAGAGAGCTGGGCCCTGCTTTTGAATGGCTCGGTTTGACCAGGGGATAAGTGGGGCTCTCAGGCTCGACTGCACGGCTCTGGGCTGCCTGTGATACCAGCAGAGGCCAGCAGGCCAGGGGCCCGTTACACTGGACAATGATAGTGCCAGGCTTCTCACCCCAGAGGGAGCCCACATCAGCAACAGCAGCAAGGGTCACTTGGGTGCCGTGGAGCCCTGCATTGACCCTGTGCCTTCTAATAAAGAGAAACCGCTGACAGCATTTGGGTCCTGATGAGAGCTACTTTCTGACATGAGCTTTCAGAGCTGCCTCACATTTTGGTCTTTCTCTTCTGAGAGAGCTGGAACCAGGACTGGCTCATGGGGCTCAGTGCAAAATGAAAATGCAAGACCCTTGTGTAAAAGTTATTTAGGAATTTCAACATAACAAAGGCAGAACTTTAAACCAAGCTTGAGGCCTGTCTGATTGCAGGGCCTGTGCGTCTGTATAGATCATATTCCCGTGATACACTGTACAGTCATTAGACTGGCCCTGGATGGAAAACCCTGACCCCTGCCACCAAGTGGAGAGAAAGGACCATCAGTCACCATGGCTGATCGCTCACTGTGACTAAAGAACATCCTCATTCCATTCCCACCTCTTCCCTAGGAGACCCCACATCCCTCCCCAGCTCCTCTTCTACAGGGCTCTGCGGCATCCCCACCCCCGGCCCCGTGGAAGAGGAGCTGGGGAGGGACAGATAGTACCCCCACTCAGGCATGGACCTTGGCCAAAGAGAAGAATGTCCCCATCTAGGTTGGAATATTTTGCATCAACTTTGAAATAGCATTTTCACACCAAGTGTCTGTTCCTTTCCCCTTCTCGAGGAAATCCCTAGTCTCATGCTGTCAGGTGCCTTCCAGAGGCTTCGTGCTGGCGGTGAGCGTGAGGGTCTCTAAATCTCCCTCTAATGTCTGCAAGTGCCACTGCGATTGGCGGGCTGCAGTTCTCGAGATTGAAAGCTGGCTGGCTGCCTGCTGATAACTTTTCAGTGCTGCTGCAGGATACAACAAGAATACTAATCTCAGGCCGCTGGCAGGATGAGGTTTGCCGGGATTCCTGCCTGCTGTGGTGTGGGCCACAGGCTTTAAAAAGTGTATTTAAATGGAAAACGATGATAGTATGGATCTGTTTGTAATATCCAGCCAGGCTTATCCAATTCCACCATCTTTAGGAGGGGTAGAGAGCTGGAAAGGGGAGCGAGCATGTTCCTAGATTGGAGAGGAAACAGGCCCTTGCCTGCTCCCCTCCTCACCTCCATGCAGGTGCACTCGGTGGGATTTGAAGGCACACACACACAGTCACTGCTCTCATGGGTTTATAAGTGGCCTCCAGCACTCAGAGGTGGAACGTGCGGGATGAGGGTCCCAGTCTGCCTATGCCAGTGCCTGTGGCTTCTCTGACACAGTGTGTCCTCCAAGCTCTGCCAGGGATCAGCTGCCCCTCCCTGCTTATGAAGAGGCCCCACTCCACAGCCTCATCTGGTCTACCATTGGTAGGCAGCCCCCGCACAAAAGCATGGTATGCAGGAGGATCTGGGCTCTGATAGGAGTCTTGGTTTTGCCCTTCGTGGCCTGTGAGCTTGAGCAGTGTTCTTAGCTTCCCAGAACCTTCCTTTCCTCATTGAAAAACAGGGGTAACTTGACTTTATTGGTTTTTTAATGTGTATTTAAGGGTGAACTGTATGCCAAGCAGCACGCTGGGAGCTGGAGACATAGGTGATTGGGACAGACACAGCTCCTGACGGTCTTATGCAGGATAAAAGTGATTAACAAGCAGTTTCTTTGAAGTGTGTGTGTCTGCCCGGGCCTGGCCACTGTGCTGTGTATCACAGTGCAAGTGGGTTTGGGGACAAATATGAACCCCAAGGTATGTGTTTCTTCAACTCCTACAGCCAGCTTTTGGCTGGGTTTGACCAATGGCAGGAATTAGAGGAAGACTGGCAGGTGGAAGGAAGGTGGGGAATTGAGATATTGGCCTCCCTGGTGACAGCTGGATCTCCTTTCTGGTTCTTCCTTCTGGTTCCTGGGCTCAGGCCACACTGCATTCTCCCTTTGTTCCTTGAGCCTAGGACTAGTGGTAGTTTCCTGCTATTACTAATCTCTGGGTTACTTCACCAATCCTGGTTGAGTTCTCATCTTCCTTAATCACCTGGGAAATTAATCCCTGCATTCAATTCCTTCTGTTGAAAGAGGTGTCTGTTAGACGTTACTGAAATAACAAAGGGCTACAAGATGGGAAGCTCAGGGTATTCTAAGAATGAACAGCTCTCAATCAATAGAAGCAGCTACAATAATTATTGTTGGCATTATCAGTATTGTGTATACTAATATTATTACCACTCCCAGCCTTTCATTCCCCGCTTCAAGTTTGTTCTGTTCAATCAGTGCTCAGGCCTTGCTCAGTGGGAGGTGGAAGCCTGCAGGCCCCCAGAAGCAGAATAGATGTGTGGTAGAGCAGTGAGGGCCCTGGAGCAGCTGGTCCTGCCTGCATGGTTGGGTGAACATCAAAGAAAGAGGATCCCTGGGGCAGGAGGGTCTGGGTGAGGTGTGCAGCAGACCAGCTGAGCCAGGGAGCGCAGGCACCAGGTGAGACTCAGTGTCACGAGGGAATCTCAGCTGCTTGTACATGCTGGCTTGGTAAGATCAGGCGTTTGGTCTTACAGAGAGGTGAATATTGTGCCGAGGTGATCTTTCCAGAGAGGTTATGTGTGGCCTAAGCTTGGGGGAAGGAGTGCTGCTTACTGTAGAGCAGCCTCCCGGCTCACCAGTCCACTGGACACGATCCTCCCAAAGGGCCTGGGGAAGAAACAGGGTGGACCTTTACCTCCCAGGCTTCTGGTCGCAGTTCAGCCCCACCTTACTTCCTGGCTCCAGACTTTGTCTAGCAGTTACCCCCATGAGCAACATTTAAAAAAAAAACAGTTCTATTTTATTTTATTATTTTTTGAGATAGGCTCTCATTCTGTTGCCCAGGCTGGAGTGCAGTGGTGTGTTCATAGCTTGCTGTAGCCTCAAAGTCCTGGACTCAAACGATTGTCCTGCCTTGGCCTCCCAAATAGGTAGGACTCTAGGCACATGCCTCCACACCCAGCTGGTTTTACTTTATTTTTTTGTAGAGATGAGGTCTCACTATGTTGCCCAGGCTGGTCTTGAACTCCTGCGTTCAAACAGTCCCCCCAACTCAGCCTCCCAAAGTGCTGGGATTACAAGTGTGAGCTGCCACACTTGGCCAACCTTTTTATTTTAGAATAGTTTTAGACGCACAGAAAACTTGTAAAAATAGTACGGAGATTCCCATTTGCCCCCAACCAGTTTCTCCTTTGTTAACATCCTGCGTTAGTATGGTTCATTTGCCACAACGACTAAACCAATATTTATGCACTATTAAAATAAGTTGACTTCATACTTTGAGATTTCCTGCGTTTTCTCCTTCATTTTCTGTTTTTATTTCCTGACCCCACAGGACATTACATGTCTCCTTAGGCTCCTCTTGGCCATGACAGTTTCTCACACGTCCCAGTTTTTAATGATGGCAGTTTTGAGGAGTACTGGTCAGGTATTTGTAGAATGCCCCTCATTTGGAATTTGTCTGATGCCTTTCTCATGATTACATTGGAATCATGGGTTTTAGAGGGAAAGATTGCAGAGGTACAGGTGCCTGGGTGAGGTTTTCAGTCCTGCAGGCCTCCTGATGTGGCTGGAAGGTTCTGTGAAAGTGCTTAGGTCTTGTGAGGGATTGACTCCACCGACATCAGACGCCATGATAAAAAACAAGTTTCTACTCTCCAGCTCCTCCAGGCCAGTGTGGATTTCTAGCTTCTTGAGAATGACTGGTTTGGCTTTCCAATACCTCAGTGGTTTTATGAAATCCTGCCTCATTTCCCCAGAATGATTTCTACTTAACAAAGCACCTCCATGCACGGTTTACTGTGTTTGTTGAGGGAACTGCTCTGACAGGGGGTCAGTCCCCATGATGTCACCTCATGACTCCTGCGTCACACAGCCACTGTAGATGATGGCTCGTCTGCAGAGAGGATCCCAGTTGAGTTTTATTTTGTTCAATTTCAGTAACCACACTTGTATTACAGTTGGGGCCCAGTGGCTCCAAGGCTGAGCCTTCTCACTGTGTGGATCCGCAGATTGGGACTTTTACACACATTCACTTGTTCCCAGTTCCTTCTCCTGGCCACAGCAGACTGCTGGCCTCACCCTCTGTGTGCTTTGTGGCCTCCTGTTTCACCTCAGAGGAACACAGATGGTTTCCTTCCTCTTTTCATGGTGCTTCATGTCACCCTCCGTGGCTGATTTGTCTCGGACAGTGTGATTCTGTTTTCCCTGCTGCTACCTCCTTTTCACTCTGAGACATCTCAGGCACTTCCAGGAAGCTCAGAGAACTTGTGGAATGTTTAAAGCAGAATTGGTTTTAGTTCACTTGAATTTTGTTGCTGTTTAAACCTGGATTTTGTATGCATGTTACACAGCACTTTTTGGTAGGAGGGAGTTTAGGGTGGTTGCAGGGAAGGCCCGAACATGGTAGGATTAGGAGTCTGGACTCAGTTTGCAGTCATTGATACAGGCTCCCGGCTGACTCAGGTATGACTCAGCAGCCTTGTTCACTCTGGCTGGGTAAGGGCCTTCACAGACATTTTAAAAGAGAATAGTTCTGTACGGACAACATTTTTCCTGTCCTTTGAAGGCAGAGGAATATTCAGTTGGGCCAGGCTTAAGCCAAATATGGTGTTCAACCTGACCAGACTTTCTGAGTCATGAAAATGTGGAGTTGCTTCTGTTTTCTCATTTGTCTCAGGTGAGAAAACAATATGTTTGAAGATCAGTAGAAAGAAATTCTGACTACAGCTTTGGGTTTTATAGCTCGATTAGTGGGGAAACTGAGGAGCTGTGGCTCTTGCTCAGATCCTTGTCTGTAGGTTCAGTACTTGGGTGCCTACAGCAGCAGGAATCTCTGCCTTGGGTTAGTGATAAGTCACATATGTCCACTGATACTCAGAGAGGATGCCATTGCATTCATTGGTTGCTAACAGTGCAAGTTTGGACTTAGGTACTGGGTACGGAGAAAAAGGTTTAGACAGCCAAGGTCCGTTGGTCAAATACCATGCATATGACTGTGTGTAATACCATAGGAGAAAGGGCGCATTAGACAGGGTCCCTTACGGAGTTCTAAGTCTCCTGGGGAGGCGGCTGTGTCTAGTGGTAACCATGATACAAGGCAGAGATTGAAAAGTGTCATGAGCAAGGACTAAGAGTCACAGCAGAAGTTGTCATCTTATTTATGATGTGCCTAAGATACTGTCTTAAGAGCAAAGTTCTGACAAAAAATGATTGGCAGCAGGAAACTGACATATCCAGGTAAAGGTATGTTATGTAGTTATTAAAAGGAATAGGGTAGATTCATATATAACAAAATTATCTCCAAGACCTTTTGTAAGTCCTACAACTCAGTAGCAAAACAAACAACAACATAACTAATAACCCGTTTTGAAAATGGTCTAAGGACTTGAATAGACATTTCTCCAAAGAAGATATACAAATGGCCACCACAAGCTGGGCAAGGTGACTCATGCCTGTAATCCCAGCACTTTGGGAGACCGAGGCGGGCAGATCACTTGAGGTCAGGATTTGAAATTAGCCTGACCAACATGGTGCAACCCTGTTTCTCCTAAAAATATAAAAATTAGCCAAGCATGGTGGCACACACCTCTAGTCCCAGCTATTTGGAAGGCTGAGGCAGGAGAATCGCTTGAACCCGGGAGGCAGAGGTTGCAGTGAGCCAAAATCACTCCACTGCACTCTAGCCTGGGCAACAGAGTGAGAATCCATTTCAAGGAACAAAACAATAAATGGCCAACACATACATGAAAAAATACTCAATATCAGTGTCATCAGGGAAATGCAAATCAAAACCAGAGTGAAATATCACCTCACACCTCTCAGGATGGCTAGTGTTAAAAAAACAAAAGACAAAAAGTGTTTGTGAGGTTGTGGAGAAATTGGAACCCTTGCACACCATTTGTAGGAATGCAAACTGGTGCAGCTACTATGGAAAACAGTATGGAGGTTCCTCACAAAATTCAAAATAGAGCTACCATCTGACCCAGCAATTGCTTTTCTGGGTACTTATCCAAGATAATTGAAAGCAGGATCCTGAAGAGCCATTAGCACTGCCACACCCATTGCAGCATTATTCCCAGCAGCCAAGATGTGGAAACAACGTAAATGTCTATTGACGGATGAATGGATAAAGAAAATGTGGTACAGACATACACACATTGGAATATTGTTCGGCCTTAAAAGGAGAGAAATCCTGCAATGACATGGATGAATCTGGAGGACCCAACCTAAGTTAAATAAGCCAGGCACAGAAAGACAAAGACTGTCTGCCTTCACTTATGTGAGGTAACCGTAGTACTCAGAATCCATAGAACCAAAGAGTGAAATGGTGGTTCTAGGGGCTGGGGCAAAGGGAAAATGTGGAGTCACTATCAGAGGACACAAAGTGTCAGTTAGACAAGGTGAATACACTCTAGAGGTGCGCTGTGCAACATCTACCTAGTCGGCATGCATGAAATTTTGTTAAGAGGGTAGATCTCATATTAAGTATTCTTATCATAATAAAATTTAAAAAGTAGGCAGGGCGCAGTGGCTCACACCTGTAATCCCAGCACTTTGGGAGAGGGAGGCGGGAGGATCACGAGGTCAGGAGTTCAACACTAGCATGGCCAACATGGTGAAACCTCATCTGTACTGAAAAGACAAAAAATTAGTTGGGTGTGGTGGCGTGTGCCTGTAATTCCAGCTACTTGGGAGGCTGAGGCAGGAGAATCGCTTGAACCCGGGAGGCAGAGATTGCAGTGAGCCGAGATCGTGCCATTGCACTCTAGCCTGGGTGACAGAGCAAGACTCCATCTTGGAAAAAGAAAAAAAGTAAAATGTGTTTTTACTGCCATAAACTAAAAGACATATTAAGTGAAAGAGATAGATGTAGAACAATGCATAGTCTGATCCTATTTGTGTGTGTGTATGTGTGTGTATATATATTCTTAAAATATATATTGTATATATAGTGTATGCTTAAAATATTTCTGGATGATTCACAAAAAACTGTGAACAATGGTTTATTTTTGAGGAGTGGGACTGGTATTTTCTGTTTTATATCATTTCAAAGTATTTGCTTTTTTAAAACCATGTACTTTTTAAAGTAAAAGTGCTAGTTCATATCTTTTTAAAAAGGGTTTATATATTTTTTGCTTTCCAATTTAGAACATTTTTCTGCACATTGTGGACTTGTCTGATCCCAAGCAAATCTGGAAATTTGTTGAAAAATTCAAGCAGGAAAATAAACTCAATGTTCTGGTGAGCTTTGTAAATATAAGTGGAGAATAAACTTCTGTTGGCACATTTTTTTCATCTGTATGGATGTGGACAAATGTGTATGTGTGTGTGCCTTTATGGAATAATCTTCGTAAGACTCTCTTATGCTTGGGCCTGTTCATGTAATCAGATTTACTCACTGGATTTGAGAGGAGACCCATGCGGTTAGATTAGTGGGGAAAGGAAAGGGACATCCACTGGGTAGGTATAGTGGGAGGATAGATATGTTCCGTTTTTTATATATGAATATTTCTTGTTCTGTAGATTTGGGGATTGGTGTATTGAAATTAGAAGCTCTTTTAGTCCAAAAGAATACCTGCTGCCGGCAAGCAAATCTTTTAGTAACATAATTACCACAAAACTACACAGGGACCCTGGGTGGACGCAGATAGGAAGGTGCCACTGTGCTCTTCCCAGATACTCTGCTTTGAGCTAAGTTGCTTTTCTATCCAAAGAGTCTCTGATGTGCTCTAAAATGTTGTCCCAGAGTCTGGAATTGTGCTCTCCAGTGTGGCTGTGAAGCATCTGAAATGTCGCTAGTCCAAACTGAGACGTGCTGTAAGTGTAAAAACTAGCAGGTTTCAAAGCCTTAAAAAAACTATGTATTCTGTCTCATTAATATTCTGTATGGATTACATGTTAAAATGATGCTATTTTGGATATATTTGGTTAAATATATTAAATTAGTTTTACCTGTTTCTTGATACCTTTTTAATGTGGCTACTAGAAAACTTAAGATTAGACACTTCAATTGGACAGTTGTGGACTAGATGAATTTCCAGAGCACTCTGTCATGAATTCGGTTGCCTGGCCAAGCCCTCTCACTTGGCGATCTTTGCATAGTTCTGTGGCTGAGTCCTCTGCAAAAGTGGGGTATTTTCCTGTAAGAGGTTTGGAATGAAGAATGAGTTGAGCAAATTGTCATTGTCACTTGAATGTTGAGAAAGAGCTGGGGGTGGGGTAGTGGAGATGTGGGGATGGAAACAGGTCTTTTGGCCCTATTTTTCTTTATTTTGAAATGGGAACTATATTTTTTAGATCAATAATGCAGGTTGCATGATCCATAAAAGAGAACTCACAGAAGATGGACTTGAAAAAAACTTCGCTACCAATACTCTGAGTAAGTACAAGAAGTTTTCTTATTTGTTTTTAGGTAAATAAACATAGAAGGTACCGTAGAAGGAGGAAAAAAAAACATTGACCAACTTTTTGGGTTCTTGATCCTGGGCCTGATGACATTTGCTTTAAGTTTATTCTGAATTGTATTTATTTTTCTTCATAAAACACTTTCTCTTTTCATGTTTCTTATAATGGGTGTTGGTGCCAGAAATACTTAGTATCGAAGTGTTTTTTTCCTAGGAAGCTCAAGGCTCTTTATAGACATTATTTTGAAGAGGAGAGCAAGTTCAGTTTAAGTGTTGAGTGCAAATATAAAAACTGCAGCCAAGGGAACTTCCAGCCAGGGCTGAGGAAGGTGCATCCAATGGGCAAGAAGATGGACTGAGATGGGCATTGGCTAGAGCGCAGGATACCTGGGCCCTGGCTGCCACACTGTCATCACAGAGGGAAGTCATTTTATACCAGGCCAGTGGCTCTGGAAGTGGGATTCCCAGACAGCAGCATCGGCATCCCCTGGGAACTTGGTAGATAGGCACATTCTTAGATTCCCCACCCAGATCTGCAGAATCCGAAACTCTGGAAGGAGGCTATGAGTTTAAATCCATTTTGACAGGCCTTCCGGATGATTCTGATGCACACTAAAAATTGAGAACTGATGTACCATGCTTTTAGTCTCCTTGGATTTTCTCCTTGAGCCAAGGGGTCTGGAGTAGATTATCTTGCTGCCTTTCAGTTTTGAGATGCAGTGAATCTCAGACTCTTCCCAGGACCTATCCTACTTCTTTATAGTGAAGTGGGTGTTTTAATTAAGTATTGTCTGGGTCACAAGATGGATGGCAGGGGTTTGGGTGGTTGCTGGACTCACCGAGGATATCCACTATATAGCAACCCTGTTCCCAACCAAGAACTGAGCAAATTGAGGAGTAAGCCGATGGAATAACAGTTGAAAGCCAGCATATCACTGTTGTTACTGACAAGGCTGGTTGAAAGGCACGGCTCAGTGCAAGAGCCAAATGGGTTTCCTCATATGGAACCCAGGAATTAGAAGGATTCACCTACCTGATCCCCTGCTCGTCTTTCTGAAGAAGAGCAGGACTCCTCCTAGAAAGAGGAGAAAGGGAGGAAGAGAACTGAGCCAGCCCTGCTCATTGTCCCCAAATTTACTGTTTTGTTGTTGTTGTTGTTGTTGTTTTGAGACGATCTTGGTCTGTTTCCTTGGCTACAGTGCAGTGATGTGATCATGGCTCATTGCAGCCTCCAACTCTTGGGCTCAAGCAGTCCTCCCACCTCAGCCTCCCAAGTCGCTAGGACAACAGACATGTACCACCATGCCTACTTTTTTTGATTAGAAATGTTTGTTGTTGTGGAGGTGGGCTCTCACTGTGTTGCCCAGGCTGGTCTCAAACTCTCGGCCTCTAGCGATCCTTCTGCCTCAGCCTCCCAAAGTGTTGGGATTACAGGTGTGAGTCAGTGCGCCCAGCCTAAATTTAGTGTTGAAATGTGCTCCACCTCCCTGGCAGATGGAAGAAGGTCCCAGGGAGAAAGGATTCACTCTAATTGCCCTCTCTTTTCAAGGAAAGAAAGGCTAGGAGTGGAAAGATGCTTTCTCCCCAGTGATGAGGTTGCATTTTTCAAAAGAAATACCTGGAAGCTTATATGAAATGACACGTTTAGTACAAAATATTTTCATCGCTGACTTTGTTCCACATGTGGTATGCTTGCCGAAATTACCAAAAATACCAAAATATGGGGTCATGCTAGAGTCTGGCTCCTAACTCGATGCAGCTGAGACTCCCAGAGTGCCACAGCTGGCCCCTGAGGCACTATTTGGCAGAACTGGTTACATAATTTGCAGAGCCCAGCACCGAATGGAAATGTGAGGCTCCATGTTCAAAAATTAAGGATTTCAGTGCAGCGACAACAGAGCATTAAACCATGTGCAGGGTCCTTCCAAGTGCTGGGCTTTGTGTGACCTTGCAGGATGAAGCTAGGTCTTTCGCTCACCCATCACCCACTGTCTGACAAAATTCTGCCAAGTGTTTACTGCTGGGACGTGAGCGAGAGTTGTGCGCACGTGCACACACACACACACACTCACTCTCTCTTCATTTAGTGCTATGATGGAGGTATTCCTACATTACAGATAAGGAAACTGAGGCTGAGAGAGATTGTTTCACTTGCCCAAGGTCAAGTGGAGAAGCCAGAATGTGAACCTTGATCTGACTTCCTCCACAGCCCGTGTTCATCACCAGTGCACAGTTCCACCCACCCCAGCATGTCCTCCCTCACCTCGTCATTGTGTTATCCTAAATAAGTGCTAAAGAGTACTGGGAGTGGGTGACCAGCTGAGCCAGGGGAGGCTGGGGCTGGGGGCACCTCTCAGAGAAGCCCAAAGGTTTTGGAAGGTGAAAAGGAGGGTAATCTGAGGACCCTGACCTTGCTTGGGAACATAGGCAGGCTTGATAGACTGTAAAGGGACTGTCTGATTATGCAGCTGATTATGTTGCACCTTTGTAAGGATCCGGCCTGCATCTAAAGACCTTGCTATCTCTTCATTTTCATTTCCTATTTGTGTTAGAAGCATCTTATTGATCATTCCAACCTCTCTGAGAAGTGTAATAATTCTCGGGCTTGGATATTTATTCATCTTCTCTCAAGCAAAAGAAACAGTACAATACACAAAGAGGCATGCCAGCATAGAGGGCAGCTCCATGGGTCTTTGCTTGAGAGATGAGGAGATATAGAGAGGTTAAAGTGCTGTCATTCCTCAGCAGAACCAGACCAGAAAAAAACCTGGACCTCTGTCTGAGTCCTGGGAAATTGCTGGCTGCCTTTCTAATATGAAACATGTTTTCCTGGCCTGATTATGTAATGTAGGATAGGTTGTTTTCTATTTTCTAAGATTCATATGAGCCATCAGAAATATTTGCAATCTCCAGCCAAACACCAGTAGGTTCCTGATACTCTGAGGAGAGCATAAACCTCAGCATTTGCAGGATTTATCACCAGATCCTAAGGGTTTTAAAGCTGGTGGAATAGTTAAATGCAAAATGCCTTCAGCGCCCATGCCGGCACACGGCTTTGTTGAGACATGACAGTGTATGAATTAGATAGTTTGGAAAGAATAATTCTTAACCTTTTGCGGGGCGGGTGGGGCCCAGAGAGGTTTTCATAGCTTATTCTGAGGGACAAAAGTGAGCTGCCCTGGGTGGGTTGGTGGGCAGATGAGCCACAGAGAGGGAGAGATTGCAGGAGTCAGCTTCTGTTGGGTGACTGTTCTCACCCCTTTGTTTTGGATCTCCTCCAGCCACATACGTTTTCCCTGTTAGCATTCAGTGGCATTAAGAGTCCATGAGGAGTGAAGACAGATGGGAGGGGGAGGATGGGGAGGCTGAGCTAAGTGCCCTGCTGGCAGCCTGGCACAGCCTAGCGTTAGCAGATTAAAACTGTCACCCGCATCTTAGCCTCTCTCACCACAGGACACAAGACGAGGACACTGATTCTATCTCTACCAGGACAGCTGCATCACCAATTAATTGACAGTGATGAACAGGCAGTGGTGCCTTAGCTCTTTGGCAGAAGGAGAGGAAGTTCGCCTTAGGTCACTTTGGAAGGACATACGTCAGGAGACAGTGTTGTCTCTTGACGTTCTGTTCTGTGGCGCCCTCCTCAGGGGCACGTCCCAGTGCCTAGTGAGAGCTGCTGTTCGACACGGGGACCCCAGGTCCAGAGACGCCTTTGTAATAACAGCACACGCTGAGCGCAGTCCACGTGCCCCAGGCTGCACTGAAGGCTCTTCTTGGATGCTCTCATTCGGTCTCATAACTATTTTACAGATTTTATAAATGAGGAAGCAGGCTCAGAGGTAGTCTGAAACCAGTTTGTGATTCACATCATAAAGGACAACAAGATGATGGTTGGGGCATTTTTAGTGTAGGGTTGCATTGTTAGCTATTGCTACAAAACAACTCCAGAATCTCAGGGGCCCACAGTGACAAGCATGCATTTTTGCTGACTCTTCTGCAGACCCATGGGGCAGGCTGATCTCAGCCGGGCTCAGCTGTGTGTCTCCAAGCTGCAGGTTTGGTGTGGAGTGTGTACCAAATGTCTTGCATCTTCCTTGGGCCAAGCTGTACTCTCAGGGCAACGGCAGAGGCCCAGGTGTGCAAGCAATTCCAAGCCTCTGCTTGCATCCAAGCCCCTGTGATTAACTGGATATCAGTAGATATCCAGTTAACCAATCCGGAAATCAGCAGATATCCAGTTAATCAAAGCAAACCATTTCACAGAGCCCCAAATCAGTATCAGAGAAGTATGCTTCTCCCACAGAGGTGGCGAGGAGAGAATGAATACTGTTTAACAATAATCTGCCACAAGGTTTGTTTTTTTTTAACATTCTAATTCTTTGAAAATGGGTCACGTGAGTTTAATATGGTAACTATTTATTAATCAAAATACCGAGTGAACAAAGGCACCTTATTTCCATAAACTTGTTTTTTTTTTTTTTTTTTTTTTTGATGGAGTCTCACTCTGTTACCCAGGCTGGAATGTACTGGCATGATCTCAGCTCACTGCAACCTCCATCTCTTGGGTTCAAGCAATTAAGCAATTCTCCTGCCTCAGCCTCCTAAGTAGCCGGGACTACAGGTGCACACCACCACACCCATCTAATTTTTTAATTTTTAGTAGAGGTGGAGTTTCACTATGTTGGCCAAGCTGGTCTCGAACTCCTGACCTCAGGTGATCCACCTGCCTCGGCCTCCCAAATTGCTGAGATTATAGGCATGAGCCACCACACCTGGCCTGTTCCATAAATATTTATAAAGGGTCCATTTTATGCCAGATGCTGTGGCCAGTTATAGGGATCGAGAAATGGAAGGGACTGCTGGCCATGTGGGGGCATTAGACACATACACAATTTCAGTAATCATATGGTAAAGTTCTCTTTTCATCCATGAAGGGAAATTGGTAAGGAGACTCAGAGGAAAACAGAGAACAGTGCTTCCAAGGCAGAATGCTTCCTTAGACAGGGCATGTGTTTGGTGCCAGGCATTCTTACCTCTCAATAACCTTTACCCTGAGCTTTCCTCACACACCGCTTTGTTCCTAAGATCTCCTTCCAGGTCACAAACCTTCAAGGCTCCCAGAGAGGCACAGAGCCTGGGAAATAGCACTGTAGAAATGGCAGCTAATGTTGTTTAACATCCAGATTCCTTAACTTGGAATTGAAGTCCTCTGTTAGCAGACCCCACCTCCTGTCCAAATGCGTTCCTGTTATTTTCCTGCATGAACCCTTTGGCTGTCAGCCTCTTACTTTGGAACTTGCCACTGGCAGTGCCACCTCCCTGCTTTTGTCCTGCTTCTCCCCTGCCGGGAATGTCCCCCACCTGACTAACTCGTACTGCTCCTCTGTGACTCTGCTAGACACATTCCTCCCCACCCGGAGCCTGGTCAGGTGCACCCCTCTGGGCTCCCATGGCCCCCTCTGTGTGCCTGTGTGGCTCAGTAGAAGCCACCTGCTGATGGGGGGAGGGTTCTTGCACAGAACGTGGATCCTTGAGGGTGGGATCCACCTGGCTCTCAGGAGGTGCTCAGTCCCACTGGCTGCACTGGGTGGGGCTGTATTCCAGCTCCTCCAGTTACCTGACTCTGTATGAATGTTCTCAGACTCCCCACGCCTTACTTTCCCGTTCTGCAAAATGGGGATGATGATACTTTTAGGGGCCAGAAGTGAAGATTTTAAAAAAGACTTGTAGGTTATGTAACTCAAGAGAAATAACCTGTGTGCACACAAAAATATGCACGTGAATGTTATAGCAGCTTTATTCATAATTGCCTGAAACTGGAGTCAGCATAGATGTTCTTCATGTCGTGAATAAACTGGTACTTCCATTCAACGGAATGCTATTCTGCAATAAAAAGGCACAAAATGTTGACGTGCAGAACAATGTGAGTGACTCTTAGATGCACCAGCCAAAGTCAAGCCAGACCGCAAGGAGTGCAGATTGTTTGATTCCATTTGCAGAACATTCTGGAAAAGGCAACCAAGGGGGCCAAGAAGAGGTCAGAGGCTGCTGGGGTGGGATTAGGGGGTGGTGAGGGGCAGAAGGAGGATGTGACTACAAAGGGAATGTGAGTGGCTATGAGGGAACATCTGGGGTGACAGTTCCTCTCAGTCACACCACAGGCTAATGCATAGTTACACAACTCTGCATCTGTCGCAGTTCAGAACTGTGTACACACACACACACACACACACACACACACACACACACACACGAGATTTTACTCTATGTTAAAAAAAATTAGGCCAGGCGCGGTGGCTCATGCTTGTAATCACAGCACTTTGGGAGGCAGAGGCAGGTGGATCACCTGAAGTCAGGAGTTCGAGCCCAGCCTGACCAACATAGAAAAACCCTGTCTCTACTAAAAATAATTAGCGGGGCGTGGTGGTGCATGCCTGGGAGGCTACTTAGGAGGCTGAGGCAGGAGAATCGCTTGAACCCAGGAGGTGGAGGTTGTGGTGAGCCGAGATAGTGCCATTGCACTCCAGCCTGGACAATAAGAGCAAAACTCCGTCTCAAAAAAAAAATTAGATATATATGAACAAGAACAAAAAGCATTGTAACTTTCAGCACAATGTCTGCCATGTAGTGAGTCTGTTCCGTCGTAACAGGAGTATTATTCATTATGGTTGTTTCTTGGTGCTCTTCCTCAGTAACAAGTGAGCTGCTGTTGGGGAGACTGTGTCCTCTCTGGCTTGGTGTGGGGGCAGATTTCAGACCCCAGGGGAGGCTGGTGGAATCTGGAGCTTCTAGGAACCCTCCTTCCCCTCGACCCCTAGAAGAGCCTTTGAGCCCCAGGTGAGGCTCTTGGTTTAAACTGCACCGGGAGCCCTCCTAAGGAGGGACAATGAACAAGCTCAGAAGTCAGATCATTTTTCCATTGATTTTCTGTTTTCTGCCAGCCATGGACGCTGCTTCTGATTAGACACAAAAGCTCCCCAGAGCTGAGCTTCCCGGGCTGCGCTGCACAGCCCGCTCTGGCCCGCTCTTCCTTCTGGGCAGCTCTGTGGCGGTGCGGGGGTCTCTGGTCTCCACGGTGTCTACCCTTCTAGGTTTCCTGGCCTAAGGGCACTGACTCCAAATCCAAGTCCTCCGGTGGGCCAGGACCTTATCTGATTACCTAGCCGGGATTTGGTGAGTGTTTTAAAGGCCTGCTGGTAACAAGCATTCATTTGGGGAGTTTTAGAAAGAAAATCCCAAATAAACAACTTTGTCTTTTTAATGAGCCGAGGCCCAAGTGCCCACATTTGGTTCTCCCTGTGGTAAAGCAGGTTCTTTCATACGTCTCAGTGAAGCACGCAGGAACCCCCATGCTGCGGCTGTGACAGCAGGGGTGACATGAGTCACCTGGTTAGGCCCTGGAGAAAAGCCTCCACAGCACCTCCTCAGCCAGCCTCTCACCACCCTGAGTCCTGGGCATCCTGCAGCTCACTCAGTCAGCTTATCTCCCTCACCTTTGGCCACTCTTGTGCTGAGGTCACCTATGACCCTGATGTTCCCGGTTCCAGAGGGCGTGCCTCTATCATGTCCATCAGCAGCACTGGGCACAGCTGTCCATGCTCCCATGGCACGAGGGCCTCCAAGCCGCCTGCGATTCCAACTTTGGGGATTCGCTCCTTAGCCTCCTTAGCCAGCCTGTCTGCGGGGACTTTAAATGTTGAGGTCTCTCCCATACCAGTCCTGCACCCTCCTTTCTCCTCCTCCCACACTCTCCTTGAGGATCTCATCCTTGCCCTAAATGCCATCGTGTGCCAGGCTCCCAAGGGCCTCCTTCCAGCCCAGATCTCTCTTCTGAGCTCCAGGCCCAGATCTCACAGCTCAGACTCAGCGGGCCTGAAACGGAACCATTAGTCCCTCACCGTCTGTTCCTCTAATGGGCCCTACCCAGTGGCCAGCATCGTGTCCATCACAGCTCATCCTTGACACCCCCTCACTTCCCATATCCAGGCAATGAGTGTGCCTTTGGACTCCCTGTACAGCTTGTCTCCAGTCTGTCTCCTGCTCTTCAGCTCCACTGCGACCATGCTGCCCAAGCCACTGCAGTCACCGTGATGTGGTGGAGTAATATGGGGGCCCTATGTGCCCCCTGCACCCACGTCCCCAACAGAAGCTTCCTCCATAAGGCTGACAGTGCAATCCTTATGCATGCAAATCTGCTTCCTTCTGCTTAAAGTCACTCCTTGGTTTCATACGAGGTGAATGTCTGTGGCGTTGCCCTCGGAGCTGCAGCTTCACCTTGCCCTACCCTCTGCTGTGCTCACTCGGCTGCAGCTGCCCGGGTTGCACTCCCCAGCCTCAGGTCCTCTTTGCACAGGATGTGCTCCATACCTGCAGCCCTCTTTCCCAACCCCAGCCCTCCACCTGCCTTTTCCCACCTCTCCTCCAGGTCTTAGCTGAAATATCCCTTCACAGCTCATGCAGAAGCCCCGCGTGCCCACAGCAGGCTAGCACTTACCTCGATTATGAGTGTAGGTTAGTCATGTAGTAACATGTATAATGCCTGGGAATGCCTGGTGGGCACTGAGAGGCCAGGGAGCCCTCAGTCTGTGTCCTGAGTACTTAGCACTGGGTCTGGCACCCAGCAGGCCCTTGAGAAATACTTGTTCAGTCCATGAAACTGGATAAGGTGGCAGGGATGAGTTGAGGCTGGGGACAAAGGGGAAGGCGTGACTCACGCTAACCACCCTCTGAGCCTAAACCAAGAATACTCCATAAGAAGCCAGTGCCTCGAATGTCTTCTAATAGCTCATTTTCTCTGTCCTACTGGCTTCTCCAGGTAATGTGATCTTTGAGATCATCTTTATATAATTTGTGAGATTAGTGTGTGAGCCTCCAAGCTCGTTATGGGATGTTTTTGTTCCCATTACAAAAGAAGTACCAAATGGTGCTCCCCAGTGCAGCTGTATGCTCCTTTAAAATTGACACCAGAAACTTCCCAGCGGTAACAGGACAAGGATTTTCTCCAGCAGATAGAATGGACGGAAGTACACAACCCATTGGCCAGTAACCAAAGTAGCTTTAATTCAAGGTGGCTTTGAAGATTTCTTAATAGAAATGCCAATCAGATTTCTTATGCTAAGTTTAAAAATCTCAATATATTTTTCGCATTAAAAATAATTACCTTTAATGCTATTCAAATGTCATACTCAAGATATCTTATAATTTCAGAAACACGATGAATTTAATATTTGGAGGACGCAAACATGGGTTTCACAGTGCTCTGAGAACACGCGGCATCTCTCCTTTAGCGTTACCTGGGCTTGACACAGTTTTACCTCCTTTCTTAATTAGCTGATAGATTTGCTTCAAGTCATGTACCCATGTGATAAAAGTTCTTGTTGCCGTATTTAGAAGACTGTGTCTAACATAAATTCCACTCCCAGATCTCTTTCTCGTAATGAACCTCCATCGACATAATGAGGTACTTGGAAGAAAGGCATTGTGTAAATTAAAAATACTAATGAGTCTTAATGATAATGAATTATTTTCCTTATTACTGGGAGCAGGACTAACCTTGGGCAACTTTTCCAGTAGCTGAAGGTGCCTTCCCTCCACCCAGGCCTGCGCTCCCATGGGATTCAGTACTTTAAAATATCTCTCTCTTTTTCTCATCAAAACTTTGAATCACCCAAATGTCCCTGATATTAAAAGGAAGTCTTAGAGGAAAGGAAGTTGTTGAACTGGTTCACACGAAGCTATGAATGACTAAAACACCCATTAACCATTTAGAACCATGCATGCCTCACCTGTCTGTCCAGAGACATTCTTTTATTTATTTATTTATTGAGACAGAGTCTCGCTCTGTTGCCCAGGCTGGAGTATATAACTGGCATGATCTTGGCTCACTGAAACCTCCACCTCCCGGATTCAAGCGATTCTCCTGCCTCAGCCTCCTGAGTAGCTGGGATTACAGGGGCCCGTCACCACATCCGACTAATTCTTGTATTTTTAGTAGAGGTGGGCTTTTGCCGTGTTGGCCAGGCTGGTCTCGAACTCCTGACCTCAAGTGACCCACCAGCCTCAGCCTCCCAAAGTGCTGGGATTACAGGCATGAGCCATTGCGCCTGGTGAGATTCTTATTTTAAAGGGTAGCTGGTTATCTCAGCAGAACTGGTGGACTTCCTGAGACAAGCCAAGTGTCTTAGGGTTTGTGTGGTCACAAGTAACAGGACCCCACACAGGAAGACTAAACAAAAAAATAATTTATCAGTGGGCTACAATGGCAGCCCTCACAGAGCTTAGTGGCAGAGATACAGCTGGGCTTTGCGGGGGGCCAGGGACAGGACCAGAGAACCTGTCAGCAGCTGAGGGGACCTTCTGCTTCCCTGGGCCTGCTGTCCATGGACTCTCACCACAGCTGCCTTGTCCACTCCCCATCTCTGCTTTTCCTTGCATCTGGGTCACATATGGCTGCCACTGAGTCACCTGTCTTCCATTCGATGTCCCATTTTCACACTCCTGCAGGGAGAGTTCGGCTGGGACAGCTTGGACCAGGTGTTACCCTCCTGGCCCAGACCCCAGGAGAGCCTGTGGGGTCAAGGCCACATGGGACAAACCCAGCGCCTGGCCTAGGGCAAAGACTCAGTTACGTGTTTGTTGTTGTTATAAACAGGATGTACTTGGCCCAAAGAGAGGGAATGGGGCATGTCTCTCAAAGAAGTTTACTGGACCAGGCTGAGTTTTTGCTTGACTCAATGGGGGACCAGAGTGTTAAAGGACTTTGGGGCAGGAGAGTGGCATTGGCTTATGTGTTAATGACAGGTCCCTGTTTGGATCTGTGTGAGCTGGGCAAGGAGCAACTGGCGCCATGTTCACTGAGGAAAGAAAGACTTGCAGATGATGGGCACTTTCCTTCTCCCTGGCATTGGTTGGCATGCAGCATGCTAAATGACTCAAGAAAAGGGAGATTTGCCCTCTGTTTTCCACATTGTATGAATTTGCTGGGACTTTGGATAAGTCACTGAACCTCTCTGGTATGCTATAACTCTAATTCTTTCATTAATAGGTTATATATATACACATACATATACGTGTACACACATATGTATGCACTTACGTACTTATATACTGTGTATTATTTTAGCAGATTATTATTGTGTTTCTTTTTGCTGGCCTGGAAAAGAAGGGTCTCAGAAGGCCTGCAGGAGGTTGGAGGATTTTAACTTGCTTGTAGCTAGGAAGAGAGCTGCTTTGTCATCTCATGGGGGAGTGATGCCTGCTGGGCGTGAAGAATGAGGCATGTTTTGGTGACCCAGGAGGCTAGAAGTGAGCAGAAACTTGCACTATCTCAGCTCTGCTCCCTTTGGGGGCTGGATGAGCATGGGAACCTTTTGTAGACTTGGGGAGAAAGGAGACTTTAAAAAAGATCAGAAAGGCCCATTGCTAGAAACTGTGCTGGTTCTCTAGGAGTTTTTTTTAAAGCACCTGCTACCTGGCTGTCCCCTAGAGGAGAGAGTACTTGGCAGGGACAAGCGGCCCGGCCAGCCCTCCTGCAGGTGACTGGGAGTGAGAGCTGAGCACCTCCCAGGCAGGGAGGACAGGTGCAAAGGGGCTCACCCCAGCTCTCACCGTTATGACAGGAGAGAGGAGGTGCCCTCGGCAGGCAGCAGAGCCAGCCCAGCCGCCAGCTTTCATTTCCCTTCCTCGCAAGAGCCATTTATGACAACCCGTCAGGGCAGGCTGATGGGGCAGATCGCTTTTGGCAGAAGTCCTTTCTACTTGTCATAAATTAAATCACAGAGAAAGCCACCGGAGGTGAATACAAAGAAAGTCCAAGACCACTGGCTGGAGGTTAACAGCTGTTAGCGACCCAGGGTTCAGGAGACTTTACAAATCCACAAATATGAACAAGGCAGGCTCTTCCAAATAAATTACGCTGTGAACAACTAAGCGTGCTGTCTGGGATGAAAGTCACAACTCAGAATCGCAAATGATAATACAGCAAGAGCAGGACAAAAGCGGCCTGGCCAGAGAACTTTCCAGTCCTTACAGGACATGCACACCACAAACTCCTCTGATCCTGTGAGGTGGGCTGGCCAGCTATTATCTCCTGAAAATGCCATGGCGCTTACCTGTGGTCACACCGCTGGTAGGTTGAGAGGCAGTCCCCTGGATCTGCCTGCAGCGCCCTTCCCATGATGCCAGCAAGCTCCTGCGGGCTGGGTGCACATCAGGGCAGTGCAGGAAGCGGAGGTGACAGCTCGTCACACAGGAGCTCCATGGCGTAGCCCAGAAAAGTGAAGCCCCTAACTTGATTCCCGCCTCACTTTGGGATAAGGGGCTTTAAATGCTCCCCTTTTTCGTGAACACAAGATAATATGGGCTCATTGTTTAAAAAAAAATACAGATATGTATAAGGAGAATATAGAACGTATGAGAAGTATGTAGAAGCGGTAATCCCACTGTTCAGAAATGAGCATTGTCACCTTTCGGAGCACCAGTCATCCTTGCAGACACTTTCTCTTCATCTTGACACATCTTTCCTCACCAAAATGGAATGGTGGTGTTCCCACCGTTTTGTAACTTCTCATTCCGTATATATTAGGAATGTCTCTCCATGTCAAATACACTTCAGTGTTTTTCTCATTCCATTAGAAATGCTATATGTATATTTCCTGATTGAAGATATAACATAACCATAAAGTTATATGCTCACTGTAAAAATACTCAAATCCAAACAGTGCAGGTATGTATAGCAAAGGAAGGAAAAGTTTTACTGAATTCCACCCTGGAGACCTAAGCCGTATTGCTAAATTTCATCTTCACATTTTTCTTTGCACAGACGGGACATGTAGATGCATTTTCTCTTCTGCAAAGCGGACCCACCTACTGTTTGGCAGTTTTCTTTCCCTTCCTGCATATCTGTAGTGTGGACATCTCTTCCTGTTGGTACAGGAGGTGCTAAGGCATCTTCCTTCCAGTCCTGGGAGAAGGATCCTCAGGAGGGGCTGCCCCTCAGGTGGCCACTTGCCCTCTCGAGGGGAGTGGGTGTGGGCAGACAGGCCCCCACATCAGCCCTGCAGGACCCCCTGAGTGGGGCTTCCTGCAGCCTCTCACAGGATGCTGTGTGCTATCTCAGGTGTGTACATTCTCACGACCGGCCTGATCCCTGTGCTGGAGAAAGAACACGACCCCCGAGTGGTGAGTTGACCATGTGGAATGTTTTGAGAGTAATGGACTTTGCTCCTGATGGGAAGTTGGTGGGCCCAGGTTTGCTGCTAGGCCACCCTAAGGGGGCCATTCTGTCCACATCCACAGCAAAACCCCAATTCTGTCGGGGGGGCCAAGAGGGAGGTGGAGGCATGCCAAGAGAACATTTAGACCCTAGCCCTCTCTGAACCCCCCAGCCCCACCCCCGGCTGTCACATAGTGTCGGCAAAGCACCGGGGAGGGAGGCCCCTGAAGAGCAGGGGTGGCTTGTAGGGCACTCAGGTCAGGGTGGTGGTGCTTTTCTGGGGACTCTCCTGCGCAGAGGGGAAGGGACTGGCTACTGGAGCCTGTTCTCCCCCAGTGAGTTGAAATGTCATACATTGGAGAAAGTAGGAAGAAGACGGTTGATGGAGGCTGCCTTCTCTCTGCTGTGATGGGCGGAATAATGATACCCCCCTCACCCTGCACCGGAAGTTCTTATCCTAATCCCAGAACCTGTGACTGTGTCACCTTTAGATAGCAGAAAGGACTTGGCAGCTGCAGTTCAGTTCAGGGTCTTGAGATGAGCGTGTCCTGGAGTATCCAGGTGGGCTCGATGGGGTCTCAAGGGTCCTGTGGGAGGGAGGGAGGAGGGCCAGAGTCAGGGGAGAAGTGACTGTGGAAGCAGAGGGTGGAGGATGTGGCTGTGAGCCGAGGAGTAGCCTCTAGAAGCTGAAGGCAAAAAATGGAGTCTCCTCTGAGACCAGCAGAGGGGACGCGGCTCTGCAGACACTTGGATTTTAGCCCCATGAGCCCCATCTCAGACTCCTGGCCTCCAGAACCGAGGGAGAATACATGCAGGAGAATCCCATAGGAGAACACGTGTGTGGTGTCAAGTCATAGCAGATGCACTGCTCCACAGAGGGCGAAGAGTGGAAGGGGTCACAGGCTTTTACTTTGTAAATCTCTGTCACCTTTAATGCAGATAACCGTCTCCTCAGGAGGAATATTGGTTCAGAAACTGAACACTGATGATCTCCAGTCTGAAAGAACGCCGTTTGATGGAACTATGGTCTATGCACAAAACAAGGTCAGTGACGTGTGTTTCCCGACTGCATTTTACCCACGGGCTGTGCGGGCCCTCTTCCAAGGAAAGCTTACTCTGGGATGCACAGTAATTGGACCTTAGTAGTTCATGTAGCACCTGAAAATGTTCCCGGACCACGAGGGCCTCTCTTTGGAGAGCACAGCCTGCTTAGGCCTGGGGGACTTCCAGCAGCATCTGAGGAGGAGCTGCAAAGCTGCCACGCCTCCTCTCGGTGTTTCTCAGACTCAGAACAGAATCCTAGCAGGGAGATCCACTGTTCTGTGGGGCTCAGAGGGAATGAGGTCCCTCTTCGCTCTTCTGGGCAGCTCCTGGCTCCCCAGATAGACAGATGCCCAGGCTCACTGGGAGGGCTGCACATGGAATTTTGAGGGACTGAAGGGGCCAGAGTTCAGAACCCTTGACTATTCTGAACAGAAAGTAGATTTCAACAGATTGAGCATCCTTCATCCGCAAATCCCAAATCCAAAATGCTCCAAAATCTGAATCATTGTGAGTGCTGACATGATGTCATGAGTGGAAAATCCCACACCTTTGCTTTCTGATGGTTCCATGAACACACCTTTTGTTTTATGCACATTATTTTAAAAATATTGTATGAAATTACCTTCAGGCTATTTGTATAAGGTGACTAGACTTGAGTTCCATCCCCAAGATATCTCATTATATATATGCAGATATTCCAAAATCTGAAAAAATCTGAAATTTGAAACACTTCTGGGCCTCAGTGTTTCAGATGAAGGATGCTCAACGTGTACTGCTGTGTCTCTGCTTATTACAGCTATATTTAAAAGCCGGATATATATAACTTCCATATTTACAGTTCTTGCCCTTAAATTCACCCGGTAGGGCACCCCATTGTCTGTAGGGCTGCCAGCCCCTCCGCCTTCCCTGTCGGTGCTGTGTGCCATCTGAAGGTGGCCCTGTCTGGGACTCTGCGCCTACACTGCGGCTTGTCTGCCCCAGGTGTGCCCAGTTTTGCTCCCTGACCCCAGACCAAATCCTGGTGAATTATATCTCATGACTCCAAATCCTGACATTTGAAAGAGCTGCACTTCTTTACAGTTTTCCCAGAGGACATGGGAATAAACCATCCACTTGTTATAAATGAGGCCCAGAGATGGAGTTCTCTGCCAAGCTTGCTCAAACTGCCCTGGGATGGGGCAGTAGTGTGACGGCAGCTGGGAAAGGGAAGTACTTAAGGATTTTAATGTCTATAACTGATGTATTCTCTAGTACATTGTTCCCAGTACATTTGCTGTGCTCTGCCTAAGGCAGGAGTTAATTCCTTTTTTTTTTTTTTTTTTTTTTTTGAGATGGAGTCTCGTTCTTGTTGCCCAGGCTGGAGTGCAGCGGTGTGATCTTGGCTCACTGCAGCCTCCATCTCCCAGGTTCAAGTGGTTCTCCTCCCTCAGCCTCCTGAGTAGCTGGGATTACAGGCACCCACCACCACATCCAGCTAATTTTTGCATTTTTAGTAGAGATGGGGGTTTCACCAAGTTGGCCAGGCTGGTCTTGAACTCCTGACCTCAGGTGATCCACCTGCCTCAGACTCCCAAAAATGCTGGGATTACAGGCATGAGCCACCGCACCTGGCCTTAATTCCCGTATTAGCAGAACACCCACGCCATGCCAGTCTGTGCTGGGGGCCTGAGGTACAGCAGTGAACAAGACAGATACCACCCCTGCCCTCAGCAGCAAAGAATGGAGTCACACAGGTGATTTGTGGACAGGGAACACCTGGGCGCTGAGGGGCATAATTTCATGGGTGCTGGGTCTGCTGGTCTCTCTCACAGCATTTTGCTGGGTTTGCTTGTTGCTTGTTCTCGCCTCCTTTGGAGAAGGCAGAACCTTCTAGGTCCTACTCAGACCTTCTGGGTCAAGAGTGATTCTGGACGAGGGTGATATCAAGGAGCCGTACATACTGCAGAGTCCAGTGTAAGAGATGCTAGGCTGGGCAGGGCTTATCTCCTACCCTTGCACCTAATGGCGCCTCCTCTCTCCTATTCACCCCCTCGCTCCTGTCCAGAGGCAGCAAGTGGTTCTGATGGAGTGGTGGGCCCAAGGGCACCCGGCCATCTATTTTTCTTCCATGCATCCTGGCTGGGCCGACACCCCAGGTATGTCATAGCCTTTAATTGCTGAGCCACTTACGTTTCATCTAAAAATACCTGCGCAGCCACAGGATTGACTCTCCCCAGGAATGACCTAAAACCAGTGTAATGAGGACTGAGAAGTTGCTTCATTTCCATTTAGGCAGGGGCGCGTTGGGACTGCACCTGGGGGAAGCCTCATGCAGACACACAGCTTTTGCTTGCAGCTTGCCCTGTGCAAGTCAGGGAAGGGGACGGTGGGAACCGGGCAGGTGCTGCTGAGGCGCCCTCCTAACTACAGCGTATCCTGGCAAGAGAGGGAGCCGTTGACCACTGTCATGTCCACGTCAGACAGGAATGAGCAGGGCCCGAGGGAAGGTAGTGGGAGAGGCCCAGGCTGCCTCACAGCTCCCCGGGTTTTTGGAAATAATGAAGCTTGAAGGTAATGACGGCCACAAGGACACAGTTCGAATGATCTGGAAGCGTGCTGGGGCAGCGGTGGAGGGGAGCAGAATTCTTTTTCCGATCTGCCTCACCAACTCCATGACCTCAGGCAGCTCATCTGGGCTCTCTGCAGCTCTTTCCTCCTCCACAAATAAGGGAAGTGAAAGCAGCAGCAGCCACAGCACACACCCTAGGGTGCACCTGTGGCGCCAAGAACTGGTCTCAGTGCTGTCTGCGGATTCACTCACTCATCCTCACAGCCCCCGTGGGGTGGCCACTACTGTCTGTCATCATACCCGTTCACAGATGAGGGAACTGAGGCTCAGGGAGGCTAAGACCTCCCAGCTGGTCCTGGCCATGGGGTATTGGGGATTAGGCTCGCACATACTGCTGGCATGACCTTTCTGAATATCAGAAGCCTTGAAATTCATCCTAAGAAATAAAGATAGGGAAAACAAGCACTGTTTATCACAGTGCTGCTGGTAGGAGATGAAGTTGATAAATCATGGAACACCTGTACGAAATCTGTTCAGGGCTGAAGACTCTGCTGTCAATCATGCCTATGGAAAAACCTCTGTGTGCACTGTATCATTAAATGAAGATACTAAGTTCCCAAATAGTACACACCTTGTGATCTTATTTTTGTGACTACCACATCCCTATAGAAAGAGGTGTGCACTGGTGCTTTGTGACATCCCATGGAGACCAGCTTGGAGATTTGGCAAAAATTAGCCCTCTGCTGCACAGATGGGAGTCTCCTGTCTTAAATACAAAAAGGATGTTCTCAGCAAAATGCACCAGGGGAGTGCTCAGGCTGCAAGTGCTCAGGGAGCATGGCTTCTCCATTCTTTTGACTGCCTAATGGGAAACATGCTTGCTTCTGCCTGTCCAGGGTGAATTCTAGGAGACCATGGGGGACCCCTAGCCTCTTATCCTCCAAGGATACCATTCTGAGAATCCTAACATCATCTAAGATGTTTAAAATCTGCCTGGCATGCCCTCCACTGAGATCTGTCATCTGAGTCTATCATGTGTTGCTCACAGGTTAGAGAGCAGCTCTCAGGTGCACAGGACCTTGGCTGTGGCCACAGGGGCCTGGGAGGGCTGAAGATATGGACATTTGTCACCTCTGAGTGATACACCACCAGGTTTTCAGATTTTTTCATTTTGCCTAGCAGAACATTCTGATTTTTTTCTACAATTAACAAGTATTGCTTCTGTAAAAAGAAAAAAGATGTTTAATTTAAAAAAGGAGGGCCTTAGCTTAGGTGATCCTTTCAATCTCTAAAAGCTGATGATCTCAGTAAGGCTCTTAATCGTTGTTTTCTCTGGTTTCTTTTCTTTCCTTGGCTTCAAGAGAGAACAATTTTGTTTCCCAATGTGCTCACTGTGGAGACACTGTGTTCCCTGAGGTCTGTGGGAAAATGGGGTGTGGCCTGCAGCCAGAGCCGTGGCTGGGTCCTCGAAGGCGTGGGCAGGTAGAGTGGCGAGCTTGGGGCCACCTGCGGCACAGGCCAGGCCGGGGAGGCTACTCCAGGCAAACACCTCCCTGTAGCCCTGGGATGCAGAGGGAGGGACACCTGGAAGGGCTTGGCAGAGGAAGTGAACAATTAGTTCCTCTTATCTACTCCTCTCTAAAAAGAGGAAAATACTAAAACAGTCCAAGGAACCAAGAGCCAGGATCCTCCAAGCCTAGGATGGTTTGAGAGGGCGCCCGAACCCAGGAGGCGGAGTGAAAGTTTGCTCTGCCCAGCCTCATTGTGGGTCCCACTGCTTATTAGAATCCTCTTCTAGGGTGGAAAGCGGGGCTCTGCCGGAGACTCTGCTCTCGGGCTGGGCTGGGTGCTGGTGTCCCAGAGACATGGGGACTCAATCAGTCCCATCAGGGACACCTTGGGGGCTTTTTAACAAGGTTCTTTGGAATCGGTTCCAAAGAACTCTGGAGTGGCTTGGGTGAGTGCCACTTTCAAGTAGAAAGAGCAGTTTATGATCCTATTTCATTTTTACGCTTTTTTTTTCTAGTAAGGGAAGTCAACCACATTTGCTGGAGAATTCTGTCCTAATCCGCCTGCCCCTTCCTTTTCCCAGG
The DNA here is from genome assembly GCA_963574635.1 of Cheracebus regulus. NCBI lineage: Eukaryota > Metazoa > Chordata > Mammalia > Primates > Pitheciidae > Cheracebus > Cheracebus regulus. The sequence continues at coordinate 51,528 of CAUYQU010081571.1, forward strand.
TGTGAGGCAGGCGATGCCGGGGTTCCACGTCAGGTTCAGGGACCGCCTGCGCTCCGAGGCCCAGGGCGTGGACACAGTGCTGTGGCTGGCCCTCTCCTCCGCCGCAGCCGCGCAGCCCAGTGGCCGCTTCTTTCAAGGTGACGTCCTCCCTGGCTATGAAGGCAGCTGACACAGGGCTGGGGGCAGCAGCTGGGCCTTAGAGGTGGACCTTCCCCTCCGTGAAACCTACGTTGGGACCGACCCCTGGGGGGTGCCTGGGCTTCTTTGGCGAGATGATTGCTTTGCCTGCTGAGGTTAGTTTGGGGAAGTGCTTTACCCCTGATTGGTAGATTCTTTGAAGACTTGTGATAACCGTGTCATCAAGGTCCTGTGGGGAAAAGGTAGAGGCTTGTTCCTACCTTGGGGATTTTCTCTGCAGTTTCCTGAGGCCCAGGAGGGGCGCTATTCAAAGCTCCATTGCAAAGGGAATAATCAACTCTACTCTATTTTTGGAAGCAGTGATCTGTTCCCGTCTCTCCCAAGTCCGCTCCTGAGGGGGCAGGGGTATGGGTGCATGCCATCTGAAGAGAACACTTGACCTTGGGTGGAAGCCAGGCTCTTTGCTTTGCTTCTCTTTCTTCTTTCCTTGATGAGAACCACCTTGCTTGAGGGATCCTGAAGCACTGGGGACCCCTGGGGTGTCTGCGAGGATGGCCGTGCCCCTTCCCGCTGATCACTCAAACGTGGTCTCCCGCCCAGCCCTGGGTGCAGCCTGCCAGTTCCCAAACTGCACCTGACAGTCGACCCACGCTGCCTAATCCATGTGGGACCTCTGAGGGCAGGATGGGGTCTAACACCCTCGGGGCACCACCACTCCCTCCCCAGCAGGCGTCATTTCAGGGCCTGAGCAGCACAAGGACAGAGAGGCCCAGCCCCGCTGTGGCCGCTCACACGTCTCTGCTGTTCCCTCTTTTAGATCGGAAACCAGTTTCTACACACTTGCCTCTTGCTAGAACGTCCTCCTCACCGGCTGAAGAGAAACTCATTGAAATCCTAGAACAGCTGGCTCAGACATTTAAATAGGCCAACCCAGACACAATGCGGTACCACAACTGCCTTAGAAAATACCAGAAGGTGTGGTCTAGGGACCAGTGAACAGACCCCACTTCAACTTCCCCTTGAAGACGTGTGCCTTACAGTGAGGGGCCTACAAGGTATGGGAACTTTTGTTTCAAATAAATCCTACTGGGGCTGTGATGAGGCTCACCCTGAACTCCTGCGCAGACTCTTTTCTTGTTTAAGTCTCTCATTTATTTGAAAATGTGGTTTTCTAAAGAATTTGAAGTTTGAGATGAACCATCATTGTCAGTCTGAGGGGAGGCAGGGGTGGAGGTGGCAGGAATGCCCCGCTGCGGACTGTACTTCCCCTCCCTTTCTCAGATTCTCAGTGTCAGAGGCTGGTATTGGGTCCCTCTACAGGAGAGGGCCAGGCACTGCCTTTGCTGTTCATGGTCCCAGGAGCACAGCATAACCAAGGGACAATGCGTATTTACATAAACCATTTACATGAGGCCTAGTTTACATATGCTTAAGATTAGGAGTGGCTTCTGTAATGCATCTGGCATTCTGGTACTATACTTTGTTAAAATCTCTAATTTATAGCATTTTACCTCTTAGTGACTCCAGGGAAAGCTGTAACAAAACCAGTGAGCAGATTTAGAATATATCTACAAAGATTCTTGGTGTCCATGGTGGAATAAACATAACTCATCCCCCAGAGGAAAACCCAGATGGCTGCAGCTTCTCAGTGGTCCTTGAGCCCTGGATGGAAGTGTCTCATCAGCCAAGGACCCCAAGGAAGGGATTTTTCTGGATGTGCCAGCCTGAAACGTCAGCGTCTTTCTGACAAAAAGTGGTGCTATAGAACACACACCAGCTCCATTTAACTGCATGCCTCCTTTTCTGCAGGAGGAAGATGGGCCTCAGCAGTGCTGGGTGTGGGCAAGGCTGTGCTGGCAGCACCAGGACAGGGCAACTCAGCCACCCCCTTGACGGTGATTCCGTAACAGGCAGGTCACTTGGTATCTTTGTACCTATTTTTCTTCTCCATAAAATGAACCCCACAAGTTTTAAGAGGCTTTCCCTGGCAGTGTTTGCCCTGAAGTCCTCCTCATTTGGAAAGTTTACTAAACAGAGGAAAAAGCCCACTTACATGACAAAGGGAAAGGGCTCCCTGGCCACAGCCCGTAAATGTGCTTAGACTGTGCTGAACAGGCCCAAATTCGCCTCCAGACAGCAGCTCTCTCTGGCGTCTAGACCAGGTGGAGTGGTCGGAACCACCCCTTCCCACCAGCTGGACAGAACCCATGGGGCTAAACAGCACAGCAAGGTTGTTGGTGTGTGTGTGTGGCTGCACGGAAGAGTGATGGGACCACAGCTGCGGAAAGGTTTTCACAGAGATTTATTTTAAACCATGGCGGCAACTCCGCACTGAGTTGTACGTTGGTAATGGCTACACGTGTGTTTTGGTTAGAGGGAAGCACAGTGGGAAAGTGAGCGGACTAAAAACATTCACAATATTCAGCAGCATTTGAATGGAGGCCTGGATACAGACATTTCAACATCCTTGGAAATTCTTGCTCATTACCGCCTAATCACATTCAGGAAGCCAAAGTCAGGACTGATCAGGACTGGCAGGGAGTGTGGCAAATGCCGGAGGGGTCCAGCTAGACCACACGGGAGAAATCTGTTCCAACGTCAGGCTTATTACGTTCTCAGCCTGACCTCCTGAAGAATCTCCTCACTTCAGAAAAAGAAAGAAAAAGATACTCCTACGGTAACATGCCCACTGCAGCCAGGTCCAGATGTGGGCTGCAGCCCGGTGGAGGTACAGAATGGAAGAGCCATGTCCCTGGTTAGAAGTTGAGTGGTAGGCAGGCACTAATGTGGGGCCAGCACCTTCCCTGTTGTCCAGTTAGTAACAGTTTTTGTACTTTTCATATAAAGATTTCCTTTTGCAAAATGACAGTACCTTGAAAAACCAAAGTCATTTAAAAAGCAAGGCAAATGGTATAAGACACAAATACATGAGAGTACATGGTTAAAAGTGACACTAGTATTTTGGTCCATACTTCATATTGGCATATACTACTAATGTAAGGCTGCCATCCACTTAAATGATAAAAAGAGTGTATATATATGAAACATTTTTCAAATCATTTTCCCTTTTTTGTGAGTGACCGCTCACCTTCTCATGCATCCCCTAGAACCAAGGGAAAAAAGAATCATAAATATCAAGGTCAGATTCTCAATCTAACTTGTAAGCCAACCTGCAATTCCTGACACTTCCAAGTCATTCTTCTTGACTCGTAAACATTTTGAGGTATCTATTTTTAATGAGATGGTACCGTGATTAATTGCTACCCTTACCATCTTTCAAAAAAAAATTTTTTTTCCTACAAACTCATGAAAAGAAAGTTCATCTTTTTCCAAAACCAAACGTAGTAGGCTCTAGATGGAAAAAGTCCAGAAAGCAACTCACTTGATATGATGGAAGACAACAAAGGCATGTGGTGATAGACTCTCCTTCATCCAAGCGAAGGCAGCAATATGCGGGCAGGTCACTGGTGATAGGTTAGGCAAGTCCAGTAATAAACAAGACTCATGGAATCATAGAATCACAGGACTAGAAGGGACCTTACGAATGATGATTAAATTCATCCCTTACTCAAGCCTTTAATCTTCCTTTCAACATCGCTGGCAAAGGCTACATACTCTATTAAAAAAAAAATTCCCTAGTATGGGACATGCGAGGAAGACATCCCGTTCCAGTTTAGGACAGATCTAATTTTTAGACACTGCTTTCATGTGTTAAACCTAAGTAGGCTTCTTGGTGGAAAGGATAATGTTTAAAGGCAAAAATACAAACCACAACCCTGAAGGGTTGACATGTGGTTCTTGCTTATGAAGCTGAGCTGAAGTTTAAACAGGAACACACATGTTTGTGGACTATTTTGGACACAGATCTTTGGGTCCTACATGGAAAAGGCAAATGACGTGATAGCAAAGACAGGCCCTGCCATGCCCCCATGTGGTGCAGTGTTCCTGCCTCCACAGGGCTGGGTCTCCCAGGCAGACCTGTACCTGAATTGACAAAATCTCTCTCCCTTCCCCTTGCAAGTGCTGCTGTGAAGAGGATCTCCCACGTTGGACTGGAATGATCTGTGACTTGCAAGAGCAGGAAGTGGAGGGCAGCAGCTGCCTGTGCCTGCACCCAAACACTCAGCACCGCCTGTCTGTGCAGTGCCACACTCGACTAGAACAATCCCTTCCTGCCGCAGGTCCAGGGCTTTCCTTTACCAAAGTCGACCAGCTGAGCCCAGCACACTTTTGGCGTTAGTCTGGGCATCCTTCCTGGTTGCGGGCTGTGCATGTAATAGTCTCCACTTCCTCCTCCCAGACTCCAGTGAGAGGCTGTGCACCCAAAGATCCAAAATTAGTTATCCTGGGTCGTTTTCAGATAACAGTTCTAGGGATTTCCAAAGAAAAAGAAACTGATACTATTATAATATAAACTAATAGTAGCATTGGCTGCAGGAGGAGCCTCTGGGGAAACCCCTTCTGGTGAGCCGTGTGCTGCCTCCTCTGAAGCCAGGGGGCAGCAGCATCTGATAGTGACGAGAGTTCGGTTCCGGGACTGCAGCTGAGCCACTTGGCTGTTCTCTGGCAGCTCCAGCCCTGGACACGCCACACTAACTCCAGCTCTCAAGCCTTTGTTTATGCTATTTCTGAAGCCTGGAAAGTCATTTCCATTTATCCCCCTTATGACTCACTCCTCATCCTTTAACACTGAGCTCAAGTCCTTTCCTCTGTGAAGCTCCTCCTGCCATACCTGCTGGGTTAGTGGCACCCTTGGTGTGCCTCTATCACGACCACGTTGTACTGAAATGACCCATTTACTCACTGTGTGACCTCTGCCCAGCCTGGGAATGGGCCTCAGACGCCTTGCACCGCCAGTGCCTAGTTTAAAGCCTGGTGAGCAGTCAGCACGGTTGCTATAAACATCTAAATCTCAAAGACTATCTAGATAACTCAGTGCTCAACATGAACTTAATTTCTGTGTTTTTGAATCTAATATATATTTGTCTTCATACCAGGAAAAATTCAACAACATTATTTTAAAGGAGAAAAAAATAAGAATGTATTGGTAAAGTGCTTTCTTTCACTTTGAAATATAAATCTTAGTGAACAGGAACACTTACATACATTAAACTATGAACAGCCATAACCAAAGGAATCTCATTTAGTGAATGTCCAGTAACTGTGACCCACAGTTAGAGCTATCCTTTTGCTTAAAAACCAAAATTTGGGCCTTAAGAGTGATTAACGTCAGGCAAAAATAAATTATACTTTATTTATTCAGGGTCTTGCTGTGCTGCCCAGGCTAGACTGCAGTGGTGCAATCATAGCTCACTGCATCCTTGAATTTCTGGGCTCAAGTAATACTTCTGCCTCAGCTTCCTGAGTAGCTGGGAATACAGGAGTGTGCCACTACACTCAACTAATTTTTAAATTTTTGGTAGTGACAAGGTCTTGCTATGGTGCCCAGGCTTGTCTTGAACTCCTGGGCTCAGTGATCCTCCCACCTTGTCCTCCCAAAGTGTTAAGATTATAGGTGTGAGCCATGGTACCTGGCCTATACTTTTATAAAATGAATCTCAGAAAATGAAAATATGATATTCCATAAGGGCAGTGCTATAAGCCCAGGAATCATGGCCAAATGGGGTAGGGTGAATTTTAAGTGCCCTTAGATTTCTATTTCAATTTTGTCCCTGGGGTGGTCTAAGGGGGATGTATAGGAAGGAATTTATGTGGATGAAGGCAATAATTACCTCCCCCACCACAGGGCTGGGGCCAAAATAAGTTTCATATACACTTGAAGAGGAACAAACCTGGTTCCAGAGAGCACCCTGTCTCAAGGTGCTGAAAGTCTCTCTTCCCACTTATGCCATTAATAAGTAATGTTTAAAAACAGCTATTCCTTGAACATTCTTTTAGATTCTCTTGTTTATATCTCAGCCATAGCTAACTACTTGGTATAACTAAATATACCAGGAACACTCTAGATCTCTGAAGATCCCTTCCAGTGTTGTGACTTCATGATTTCTTGAATAATTAAAACAATCAAATGAGAAACTCATTATGGTGGGTTGACCTCATGCAAAATGACACCAGATTCCAAATGCTTAATCTCAAACGATTTTGCTATTGTGAAGACACATTCAGGCAGTAATGTCATTCGTTAGGAGGAACCGTGAGCATGTGGTTGGTTTTGTCCTGCCAGGCAAAGAACAACTCTGTATGATATGTGTCGACCTGCCACTTTCTCAACACAGTCACGTTAGGCATTATTGGCAAGAGCTGCTATATGTTTAAGTAATAGAGCAAAAATATATGTAAAGTGCAAATCCAAAGGATAAAACAAGAATTATGAGTTCACCTGGACAGAACAAAAACCAAGTGCTGGTGCCAGCTTTCACTCCTAAGGAATGGAGCCTCCATTTCCATAAAATGCTTGGAAGACACTCAACACCAGTACATATTTCTCTACAAATTACAAAAATGGGGGAGACACTTAATGCAAAACTCAAGAATTCACAGCATTACAGACACACAGTTGGTTTGCTAAACACATTTCACCAAATTCAAGCACCCACACAGATGAGAGAAAAGGGAAGAGCAATGGATATCTTGACTTATCTGTGGTTTCTTGATTGTGATTCTCCACACCCGTGAGATATGAAGTGGCTTCAGCCTCTGAGTGGCTCTGTGGGCTGGGAGGCAGATGGTAGAGTGGCATGCAGGGCCACAGGCCAGAGTGACTGTAGAATACATACGCAATCTGACGGGATGCTCTGCTTCCTGAATGAGGTCTGAACGCATCTAGACCCATCTCAGAACCCACACAGGCTTGGTGGGGCTTCGCTGTCCTAATACTGTGTTCCTCTCTCTGTAGACAGGCCAAGCTCAAAGTTCAGGAAGGGAAAGTAGAGTGATTCATGTCTATTACTCATTTCCCACACACAGTCCTCTATTACATACAACTTAGTAAGTGGCTGCAGCTTCTAGTAATAAACTACAAAATGGGTATTTGAATATTTTAAATTTCATTCCCTTATTAAAGCTCTCTCACGGAGCAATCATGCAGAAAAGACTCAAAGTAGTTGTAACAGTTTTGATTGATGCAAGCAAGGGTAGTGTGGACCACGGCAGCGAAGGGACGAGTGCTGACAGGCTTGTGCGGTGCATGCGTGTGTGCCTCTTCAGAGTTCTGGTCACATGGGCTCATCTGGTCTGATGGCTCAGGCAACAGCTGCCATGCATCATGGCTGCGTGGGACACATGCATTGGTCCTGCTTCCCAATGCTGGGGCAGCAGAATCACCTCTAGGAAGAAAGCACACGTAGGGGCAGTACCCAAGGATGGCTTTTAGTACTTCCCCCTAGTTAGAGAAGGAATGAATGATTGTGAGGGCAAAAAATGGCTTTCCAGGAAAAGAGGGAAAATAATAGGGGGGGATTTCAATTTCACTCCCATATGTATTACCACCAAAAACCTGTAACATCAGAAGAGGGCAAGACACTGTGGGGTGGGGCTTGGGTCAGGAAGGACAAACAATTGGCCTGTGATCCTCAAGAGACTGGTGAGCTCCCTGATGCTCTGGACACATGAGGCTGAATGAGCTGTACGTGTAAAGTGCTTAGGAGCGGCAGGCACCCAGGGCAGGCTTTCCATTAATTTTCCTTCCATTTTTACAGGTGGAAATAAGACTTTAAAGAGGACTTCAATATCCTGAGTTGAGCCACTACACACAAGAACATTTCATTTTCTCCAGCTTGATTGGACTCCCTTAGGAATAGGAGTTCTTCAGGTGGACTCTCTAAAGTCCTCTTTTCCATTCCCCATGGGAATCCAGCCTGCGTGGTAGGTACCTGTCTCGGACCAGTCACATACTGTTTTAGTAAGAAAGTGTGCAAAGTGTTCTGATGAAAACTATCTAGTTTTTAAAGAGACAAACTACAGAGGGTGAGGAATACAGCAGAATTACAACCTTGCTGTAATGAACACATTCAAGTTCAGAGATGATGTCACACAGAAAAACACATCTTAAAGACACTTATTTTCAGAGCATGTATGGTGGGGGGTCCCCAACCCTGGGCTGCGGATGGGTACTGGTCCATGGCTTGTGAGGAGAGAAATGGGGCTGCACATCACAAGTGGGCAGCGGGCAAGTGAGCATTACTGCCTCAGCTCCACCTCCCATCAGATCAGGGTGGCATTAGATTCTCATAGGAGCACGGACCCTATAGTGAACTGCGCATGCAAAGGATCTAGGTTGCATGCTCCTTATGGAATCTAATGCCTGATGATCTGAGGTAGAACAGTTTCATTTTGAAGCCGGTCCCTGATGCCAACAAAGTTGAGGACTGCTGATGTAGGGTTCTGTGTGTGTGTCGTTCTTTTTCATCGTTATGAGTGAGGAAGAGCTATGTCAAAAAACTAAGGCTCAGGAGGCTCCAACTGAATTCTAAATGATCCAGGCACTGATCGTTGAAGCTCTGAGTTAAAATAATCTACTTCTGTGATAACCATGGTTGGGAGCAGCTTTCTCATAGCATTTTTTTTTTTAATGTGGGACAGAGGCAACTGAGGCAGAAACACAGTCTTTTCTACTTAAGAACATGAATGAGGCAGACATTACAAACAAATCTTCAGGCGATTCCTGCAGCCAGCTGGCAAATCCACATGATGGGTTTGCAAGTCTCTCCACTGAGGAGGACATGAAAGCAGAAACACTGGAAATAAATAATGTAAATACATCCCCTCCAGTAAAGGCAGAGAAGGTGCAGGTAGATGCAGAGGGAAGATAAAAAGACCCTGGCCACGTGATACATGTTGGAGTAAGGAAAACACATAAACTACAATGACCAAAATATTCTGAATAGATACTTCCCTTATTTCTCTGACACACAAAGCAACAAGTAAAATGGAGCATTGAGAAGTATAAAAGTTAAACACCCTACACAGATTTTTCGGTATAGTCAAAACAATGCAGCACAGCCAGACCATATAAACCACTTGTTAAAAAAATAGCTTCTTTTCTATTGTATGAACAAGTTGGAAGAGTCCCCTTGCAAGTGGGCACTCGCTGGGTTACCACTGTACGCACAGGTAATCTGCAAATTCATCCAGGGTCTTCAGTTTCTGATTTCTCACACATCTGCTTTACTGCTCTGGTGATGATTTGGATTAAAACAACCATTTTTTTTAGTTAATACTATCTTTCTGATTCCTGGGAGAGTCATCAAGACACAACTGGGGTCATATCCCACAGCTGCAAAAAGAAAAAGAAAATACTGAATGAACTAAAATTAAATTGTGTTGAGGATAACAGTCCTTATAACTAAATTCTTCAAGGAATTTTTTTTTTCATTTAGCAAACTACATATTATACTAATATGATTTCTAAATCTATAAAATATTTTTTCATCAAAAAACTTCAAAGAGAGCTGAAAAACATGACAATGACAGCTTGAAATTTTGATGCAGCTAATAAAGAATCATGGCAGAGAGGACTGGAAGATCATCTATTACTGGCTAAGAGGACTGGGAAGACAAGCTGCCCTGCAGATCCTCCTGTGAGTCACTAAAAGGGTAATGTGGCAGAGCACTGTGTTTACATCTGAGGCAGCTTTAGATGAGCCAACACTAAAGAGACAACATAGATTTGTCCTACCCTCTGAATAGACTGAATCCGTTAAATAACTCAATCTATTAACTGGACACCAAGCACATGTGTCCTTTCCATTTAAACTTCCATTTTACAAGATATCTCATTTTCAAAAATAAAGGACCCAAGGCTCCCAAGTTTATTCTATTTTAACTAATGAATTCATAATTTTGAGACAGGGTCTTGTTCTGTCACCCAGGCTGGAGTGCAGTGGTGCAATCATGGCTTACTGCAGCCTCAACTTACTGGGCTCAGGCAGTTCTTGCACCTCAGCCTCCCGAGTAGCTGGGACTACAGGCAGGCACCACTACGTCTGGCTCATTGTTAAATTTTTTGTTGAGATGGGGGTCTCACTATGGTGACCAGGCTGGTCTTGAACTCCTGGGACCAACTGATCTTCAGTCTCACCTCCCAAAGTGCTGGGATTAGAGGCGTGAGCCATCACCCAGGCCCAAGAGTTTGTTTTAAACTTCCCCTCAAAGTCATGAAGATTTGGTAGCTTCCAAAGTGGGTTATTTTAGCCACCTAATCCTGTTGTGACCTCAAAGAATGGGTCAGGGAGGTAGAGCTCGATGCTCTATAAATTCTCATCTGTATTACTGTTTTGACTGCTGCACATGTGACCTATTACAGTCTTTTTAAAGAGTCTGTCCCAAGTAGACTATCTATCCCTTGCAGGCTGGAGCTATGTTTTATTTGTTTGTGTTGAGCCAGTGCCTGGCATGAGGCTGTGCATGTATCAGATAGCAGGTTTGTAACAGGTTCTCAAAAACACTCACTTTCATGGGTAACTTTTTTTTTAAGAGATGAGGTCTCGCTTTGTCGCCCAGGCTAGAGTGCAGTTATGTGATCAAAGCTCACTGTAGGCTTCAGCTCCTGGACTCAAGCAATCCTCCCACCTAAATCTCCTGAGTAGCTGGGACTACAGGCACATACCACCAAGCCTGGCTACCCAAGGATAACCTTTACAGCAGTGCTTCCCATGTTCTTGGTACTCCTATATATTTATATAAGGCCAAAGATGGAAAGTTTCTTAATAAGATGGCATCTTACCTTAATAACCTTGTCAGTTCCAGAAGTCAGTAACCATCCTCTGGTTTCATCAAAATGTACATGCACTATGTTATGTTTACTGTCATGGAAGGTAGCTGTGGGTGCACGTCTGGAAGGAGCAAAGAAAGTTTCTGAGAGGAAAAGGTGGTGACATATGAATGAAAGAGATCTAGGATGACATTAGCCTTTACATTTTGGCCTCATGGCTAAAACTGCTTCACTCATAGGAATGCTCCTCAGATCTGCCTTTATTCCCTGGCAACTAGTTATGATTAAAAAAAAAAGTATAAGGATTCTTACTAAATGAATAAGAGATGAAATTTCCAAAAGTCCTTCTGGAGAATGTCTTGCTCCAATAGTGTCTAATATAGTGATAATCTCCAGCTGAGCTTTTAAAAACCACAGTGCTTCTGTTAAGTGTGAGCTCAGAAGGACCTGCCAGTAAAATAGTCTACCTTTGTCTATTTAATTAAAAAAAAAAAGACCATGATAGTACTAAGTGTCCCATGATATTACTAAGTGTCATTCTAATTGGAGAACTAGCTATCTCTATTCATTTTTTCCTTTTTCACTGGTATGACTGCAGACTTGGTTTTTCTATAGTATTCTAAAGCTGTAACATGCAAAACAAAATAAAAAATAAACATCATTTTTGGATTTTTAACATATATATTTTTTTTAAATAAGAAGGCTTGTCAACTGCCTAGGTGCTCCAGAGGCCATGCCAGTGCTTCCTCAGAGAAGAGGCAGAGGAAACAAGTGGGGAAAGTCCCAGGATGCAGCCAGGAGACAGCGCTCTTCTTACGCTTCACGGGGCCCACTCCACTGCAGGGGGCTCTCTCAGGACAACTTTCTTTTCTATAGCTAAATCTGCAGGATAGATCTTCAGTATATTAAAATGGTTACTTTAAATTTTTAGAAGAGTTAGGCTTACTTGTAAGTCCCTTAGACTCTTAGGGTCTTTGTCTTTAGCTATAAAGTGAAGAATTCAAGCAGAATATCTCTAAGGTCTCTTGCACTTTCAATGAGAAGAACCCTCTTACTAATTTCATCACATATGATGAGTGGGAAATAATGAACATAAATGCATACTTATGCAAGGGCATCTTATTTTATATTTGATATGGATACATAAGACTACTTGCGATTTTACTGTAATACCAGGTGCTTGGAGGATTAGGAAGACAAGCTACCTTGCAGATCCTCCTGTTAGTCACTAAAATTAGGGAAATGTTGCAGAGCACCGTGTTTACATTTGGTAGCAGCTTTCAATGAGCCAACATTAAAGAGACAACACAGATTTGCACCCCTCCACAGCACACTGAGGGGTAGTAACCTATGTCCTGGGTTACTGGGCAGGTCTGACAAGCAGCCAGCTGAGTAACTGGGAAACTGGGAATATTTGCCTCTTGGGTAAAGCAACTTAGCTCTTCCAAGAAAATGAAACTTTTTGGACCCTGTGGACTCACTGAACTCCTGTAGAGATACCAGCTTGTGTTAGAAAGTGAACCTTGGGCCCATATACTCCTGGGCAATTCTCAAGTAAATCAGCAGACAGAAGAGTTTGCTCTAACAGCACCTATTTTAAAGGCACATAACCTAGAAATTAGGAATAACACGGAGCTGAATTCTTTGAGTGCATTTTCTCTTCTCCTGTCTCACAGGATGACACAAATCTCTCAGTGGCAAAGGACAACTTGTACTGCTTGCCACAGACTACATTCTAAACCAGCAGAAACTAGAGCAACCTGGGTGATGGCTACAGCACCAAGCGCAGTGCTCAGGTTCCATCCTCGCCTCAACCTGAAGCAGTATGCAGGCTGCGGGAACTCACTCTTCATCTGTGATGGCCTCGTGGCAGCTGTCACAGACCCTCACTTCAAACTCGAAGCCCATCAGGGGGATGGAGGAGCGCTTGGAGCTGCACTTGCCACAGACAGCCTTCCCACACTTGCGGCAGTGGTGCTGTGGAGGGAGAGAAAATAGATACTCATCATGGCTCCCTTGGCTCCTGAGGTCCATGCCTCACCCCTCCCAGCAGACAGAAGTATAATTAACCGCATCCAGGTGAGGATGCTGAAAAAGAGAGCCCCAGAGCTAAAGGGAACACATTAGACGTGTTCTCATTTGGGGCTCTGTTAATTCAACAAGGACTGCTGGGAAACACATTTGACAGGGACGGACACTTCCCTACTCTCTTGCTTTCCCTACTCTTTTGTTTTTTTGAGACAGAGTCTTGCTGTATTGCCCAGGCTGGAGTGCAGTGGCGCAATCTTGGCTCACTGCAACCTCTGCCTCCTGGGTTCAAGCGATTCTTCTGCCTCCTGGTGACCTCAGCTACGATGCCCGGCTAATTTTTGTATTTCTAGTACAGACAGGATTTCACATATTTGCCAGGCTGGTCTCGAACTCCTGACCTCATGATCTGCCTGCCTCAGCCTCCCAAAGTGCTGGGATTACAGGCGTGAGCCACCGCACCCAGCCTGCTTTCCCTACTCTCGGTCCTTTCCAATTATCATACTAGGAACTACAGAGGAACCACCCAGTGACCAGGTGATCTTAAAGCGGGTGTGTGAGGAAGTGCCATCTCCAGAGATTATGCTGCTGGAGGTGCAGGAAACCTGATGCAATCTGCTGACTTTGGCCATGCTAAGCCTAGGTGACCTAACATTTGATTTCCTTGGGGAAGACCAAACAGAACCATGGAATTAGATTGAGGATTATAAGTAGATCTCAATAACTAAAATTAATCAGAAAGAGGGAAAGTAAAATAATTAAGGAGAGAGAAACATCACTTACATAATTTCATGGTTTGGTATCCATATGAACTAAGCATGACACCTCTAATTGTAAGGTGTATTGCAATAACGGCCACTAGAATTCTAAAATCATATCCTTAACTGTTTACTGGGAACCACCCACTACAGAAACCAAATCCAGTAGGAATGAGCTATGGTAGACAAGGGGAGTAAATTACTGTGCAATCACAAGGTGACTCCAGGGTAATAATTTACCCTCACCACAACCCCCACCCAGGGGTGTTATTTCTTCTAAGATCACATGGGCTGAGCTATTTCTGCACAATTACATTTTGATGAAGCATCCATATCACTCACCTGTCTTAGACCAATTTTCTTACTGTCCCACATTTGCTTGAAGTTCCAGAAGAAAGGCTGATCACATTTTTGGCAGGAATCACTGTCCAACCATTCAGGGGTCTTGTCAAATAAAGCACAGAACAGGTCACAGTGGCCAGTGGTAAGGACAATGGAACCACTGACCCTGATGAAATTTATGGAGTAATCAGGATGTGTTTATAAGAAACAGAGGTGTGATTTCTCAGTCAATAATTCAAAAAATATTTACTGAATGCCTATTCTGTGGCAGGCCCTGGGGATGGGATGCAGTGGTGAATAAGAATCTCCACCATCATGAGAATATGATCAAGGCATCAGTCATCACAGGAGCCTGTGTCACAAGACAACTGAGACCTGGGGATGGCTGGAGTGCAGATGTAGGAAACAAGGGGTGAGGCTGGAGGAGGCAGTATTAATGTTTGTTTGTGAAACAATTTCTCAAATACCAGCTTATTACCGTTAAAATTATGCAGCAAAAACAAATATTTAAAGACATGGAACACGTTCAATATATAATAAAAAACTCCCAGGTTATTAAATAGTATCGTAGCACAAAGTTAAGAGAGACTAGGAGAAGATATTTATAAAGTTTATAACTAACAACTCCTACAAATTACTGTGTACAAAGAACCCCTGGAAGATCAATATGGAAATAACAAGAAACAGTTGAGAAACTGGCCGAAGATACAAAAGATATGAACATGCAGCTCACAGTCAGGGAAGTCTGAATTGCTAAAGTGAGCCTCTCTTCGTAAGAGGTGTTCAAATCTACTGCTAAACAGAGAATGCAAATAAAAACGAGATGCTATTTTACCTCTGTCTCCAAAAGGGCAAAAACAGAGAGGAGGTAACAATAGCTATTGGTAAGGATGTGAGGTGTCAGAAACCTCCCTGTTTTCCATTAGAAACAACCAAACAGCTGTACTCATTTGTAGCAAAATCAAGAATATACCTTCAATTGACCCCACCCTTGGGTTTATGGCCCTGAGAGTCTCACACAGGGCAGGTCTCTGAGGGGACACATACAAGGTCATCTGGACACTATGTGTGGTATCAGGGAGTTTGTGCCAATCTACATGCCCTTTGCTTGGGAAACAAGTAAAATGTGACTGCCACACACAATGGGGTCCTATGCAGAAGCACCACAAGAAACAGCAGGATGGGAGAGCCCAGAAGCGTTCAATGATGAAAGTTGGAAATAGAACCAGACTTATAGAACATCAGTTATGTAAACTTTTTTTTTTTTGAGACAAGAATCTTGCCATGTTGCCCAGGCTGGAGTGCAATGGTATGATCTTGGCTCATTGCAACCTCTGCCTCCCAGGTTCACGCAATTCTCCTGCCTCAGCCTCCCGAGTAGCTGAGATTACAGGCAAGCACCACCATGCCCAGCTAATTTTTCTGTATTGTTGACAGGGTTTCGCCATGTTGGCCAGGCTGGTCTTGAACTCCTAACTTCAAGTGATCCACCTGTCTCGGCCTCCCAAAGTGCTGGGATTACAGGCATGAGTCACTGTGCCCAGCCCAGTTATGTAAACTTAGACAGACAGACAGACAGACAGACAGACAGACAGACACACACACACACACACACACACACACACACACATACCTTTTATAAGGAAGCATGAAGCATGTGTGTTCAGAACACACATCAAATGCATCACAGTGGTTATCTGTGAGGAGGCATTTAGGAGTTAAGGACCAATAAAGGGGGGAAAAATCAGCATGTTTGTGAGTCTGTTTTTTGTTTAAAAAAAAAAAAAAAAGTCTTACACACGTGTTACATGTAGAGAAAAATGTTAGGAAGGATGTCTGCCAACACATTCCGAGTGATATTTCTGGGTGATGGTAGTATGAGTAACTGACATCTCTATTTACTAATGAGCCTTTTATAACTTTTCTACCAAGAATATTATATACAATATATACTTTTTAAAAATACTAAAAGTTAACAAAAATGGATTTCGTTAACTGTATAAAACAACTGTTCAACCTACGGGATGTCACTCCATCTGCATCCAGCCACTCAAGGTCTTCCATCGTCTGCCCTTATCTTTCAGCTAGCTACCTTCCTCTCATTTCTGACTGATCCTCTAAAGTGTTCATGAGCACTAATGGACCACATCGACCTATCATGTTAACCTTGTCCTTACTCTTGCTGTTTCTTGGCCTGCAAAGCCCATGTGCTCCTCCTGCTCAGAGCACATCCAGACCCTGTTGATCCTTCAGCACAATATTCCTCCATCAATCCTTCACTGAGAACATTAGCCAAAGATGACTCCATCCCTTCTGAAATACCCAGCACTGATGTTCTAGCATATATCAACTATAATTTCATCATTTACACCATTTGATAGAATTCTGAAGTTTCCTCCTACAAGCCTTTTCTTCCAGAACAAGTCTATCAGTACTTCAAGTTAGAGATGACTTCATTATATGTCTCAGACCTCCCAAGGTGAGCATCACACAGCGCTTATAACCAAGAAGCAGCTCCACTGAGGCTAAGATTGAAACAAAAATCTCAGGAAATATATGTTTTAAAAAATGATACTTGCAAAAAATGAATGGAACCATCTCCATTGCTTATTTAGAGTGTTGACTCACTGGACAAGATTTTAAATTAGTCAGTAGTATTGGGAGTCCCTATATCTGCATATGAAGAGGCATAATTTAAACAAGGTTGCTCAAAGAACTGCCAATAAACCACTTGGCTTCATCTCTGGACACCACACTGTTATCCTCCTTTGGCCCCTGTCCATAAAGGGTCCAGACTGTGTGCACCAAGGGAAAAGAATCTGGTCCTTCTCCCCTCCCCTGGTTTGGTCAAGTGGGCCCAGAAGGATGTCAGGACAGACCAGGTGTGACTGTCCCTAACCGAAAGCAGGCTACCATGCAGAACCAACTCACGACATAATCATCGGCCTCAAGGGAACCTGGTTAGCATGACCGACACTCACTGCAAAGATCCCCAGACTTTATATTGATGATGCCAAGTATAGTTTTCAAAAGCAATGTTCTACAATTCCGCACCTTCTAACAGTAATGATCATTTTGATTAGTTACTGATAGAACTCTCATGGACTTAAGATCTAAGCAAATAAAGCTTTAATCTTTTTAAGCATATAATTACTGGCATTTGAAAAGGCATTGCATTGTGGGTAACAGCAACTACTCTTGAAATGAGACTGGGGTGAGGGCATGGAAAGAAGGCGGGAGACCCCTTTTGTCTTTTTAAAGTGTTGCTTTTCTATTTAATTCTTGCATCCTGCAAGAAATTAATTATAAGAATGTGCCTTATCAAAGGGAAAGTCTACCCAGAATAATTCTAACATAACAGGAAAATGGTTAACTTCAAAGTACTTATCAAAGGAGATATGCAGGAAATATATTCGTTGTTAAGATGCTCAAAGATTAAAATGAAAACTCTTAAAAAAGAATGTTCTGATAACATGTAAATACATGCTAAAAAACTAATGATATATTTATATCTGGGGAACTATTTAGAACATGATTTATGAAGTACAAAATAATTATTTCTAGTATTTCTATTAATACCAAACTAAGGATTCTTGCTTCATCTTAGCCACCATTTCCCCCAACAACATATATTACATGAGTCCTCCGCTTTTGTAGGGCATTTTATACCAAAGGACTCATCACCAGGAAATAGATGGTTTCTTTTTCTCACATGTACTTTTGCTGTGAATGGTGTAACAGATTTAAACAGCTTAGTCTCAGTCAAAATTCTTATGAAATCTCCACCACAGGAATGTTACATGCCAATTTGTGAGGGGCAAAAAAAAAAAAACAAAAAAAACCAACTCCAACAACTCCTTTTATGCTATAATTTCTAATTCTTTGACATTCCATGCCTTACTTCATGGTTTAATCATAAAAGAAATAAGAAATAAGCAGGAAGGGAGGCAGGGCCAGAACCACAGGGCCCACTCCACCTTGCTGTGCCACTTACCTCCTGCCTCTCCACGTCCATGTTCCAGACAACAATTCCACCATCCCCGCCACAGGAGATCAGCTGCCGTGTGTGCTGTGCATAGGAGAGGGCCTGGACTTTGTCGCTGTGAAAGAAACCAAGGGTTAGTGACTATTTTGGAGAACAAATGCAAGGCCTTACGGCAGAAACCTCAGCAAAGTCAGCTAATATGCTCACTCACTAGCCCCAGGTGTAGATCTTAAAAACCTGATGGAATTTTCAGCATGCTAAAGGTCAGGAGAGCATCTAGGATTTAAAATAAGTCTGAATGCTCCTTAACATGCTCAGGCCCCAGGAAGAGGTAATCTGTCAGTTATAACACTTAAGGTGTTCATTTTATATTTGTTCAAGTGTCATGATTTTCCTTTTTAAGAAATTATTCCTGAAGAGTTTTGGAGGTCATCCATGGAGACGCCCACTGGATTTACCTGACACAGCCAGGTAAACTGTGTTACCCCAGGTGTGCATCTCACAGGTGGCTTGGGACCAGCTGTGCCTTTTCTTGGCTCCCAGAGTGAATCCATAGCAGTAACAGACTTGAATGTCACAGGCTCTACATTTCTCTAGTTTTTATTCCGTCTCTCCTGATTGTTTTATTTTTCTTTCTAGTTTGTGCATGGCTGACAAGTTATTCCCTCTTGGCAGCAAAAATGATGGAGAATTTAGTTTTATGGTCTGAGTGATCACTAACAATGGATTTACAGAGATCTATTCTCTGTTGGGTGAACGAAGTTTGATTTTTTTTTTTTTTTTTTTGGTATGTTCATCTATTTTGAGCTCAAATCAATGAAGAATTTTGTTTCTGCCGGGAAAGAGAGCAGCTCTTTGATATCTGGAGTGGTGATTTTTTGTATTTGTTTATTCTTGATCTGTGGCTGAAGTTGAAGAACTAAAGCTATTAAGCTCTGTGTGTCTGTGTGTTTATAATCCAGAAAAGCCTTCACCTCTTGCTTTCCTACTGGTAAAGGGTGTCAATAAATTGGATTATGATCTTTTAAATTAAAAGAACTTATTCTGATTGATAGAGATAAACAAGTGCTTTCATAAATTGAATCCTCCTAAAATCACAGATCAAACTTCTATTTTGAACCTGCTAGACTTAAACATAAAAATTATTTTAATAAAAACTGCTAGCCAATCAGTAATATTTTAAGAATCCAAGTTCATAAAATTAAATTTCATTTGGCAAATGACACTAGTAATATAGGTTTTAAAGCAGAATACAAGTGTGCATTTTATTTTATGTGGGTTTATTTCTCCTAAATTTATTCAGGATAGCTGGTCAAATGAGCTCATAATGTTTAAAATTATTAAAAATATAAATTTGTATTCAGCTGAATTGAATAATTATTCTGACAAACTATTTATATGAATAGCAATTATGTGTTGTAGCATATCAACTTAAAGATAACTTCCAAGATCTTTACATAATAAAATGGACTAATCCTAACTTGAGCTAATCAATAATCATTGGATACCTAGTTGCTAAGTAAGTTAGAATACTGTGACTTTGATTATAAAGTATAATATTAAGTTTATATATGTTTGCTTATTTTTCTATGCTATAGTGAGGCTATATCTTTGGTTTTGGTTGTGTCAATAAATGAGTTCATTTTTTACCACTTTAAGGGAATGTAAAGGTACCTTATGTCACTATGGAAATTTCAGTAATGTGTGTTCACAAGTTTTGCTAGTCTGCTAAAATGATCATATGGGATGATTTTCAATTATCCATATCCTCCCTCCTCCTAATTTTCTCTGTGAAATATAAATTAGCTTCTTTGGTTAATTATTATAATTTAAATGGGTGGTTGAGATTATGCCAGAAGCAATAATGAAAAAGAAATACAATGATGTGTGCATTTTGTTTTTCAAAGAAAAACAGAGTAGTTTTGTCTCAAGGTAGTGGTTCTTGAACTTTCTGGTCTCACAATCCCTTTACACTCTTAAAACTTATTTGAGGACACCAAAGAGCTTTGGTTTAATAAGCGAAAATGATCGATATTTACTGTGTTTACAATTAAAACTGAGAAATTTTTAAAATATTCATTTGAAAATAGCAATGATGAATCAATTTCATTTTAACATAGGTCACATATTCTGTAAAAAACATATATTTTCCAAAACAAAAAATTTTGGTGAGAAAAATGACATTATTATTTTTGCAAGTCTTTCTAATGTCTGACTTAATAGGAGAGCTGGATAATCATCTCTTTCTACATTTATCATAATCATAATATCACTTATCATGTAGCTTCTGGAAAACTCCACTGCATACTTTTGAGAGAATGAAGATGAAAAGGGCAATCCTAAAATGTCAATTTGTTCTGGAATATGAAAGAGAAAAAAAGGAAGGACAAAACTTGGAAAGTGAGTTTTACTTGCTTTGGCTTATAATACTTTAGTATTAAAAAAAGCTATAAAATGCATTACGATTTTGGCTAAGTTCCCTCAGTTTTGATGGCTTGCTTCTTTAGTTTACTGATTAATGCCTACAATGTGAAAGGATATTCTTTACCTTCTGTGGAGTCTGCCTAGCTAGCAGAGATTCCATGTCTCACCAGAATTATTTTTTAGTGCTTTATATTAACTTGATTGATGTTCTTGATTTAAAAAAAAAAGAACAAGGAGTACTCACTTGTGAAAAGAATTTTAAATTATTTAAAATTGTGTTATCTACATTTATTTTAAAATGTTTTAATGCTTTGAATATACAGATAACCAGGTATTGTTTCTTGAGCACCTGTGCTCCTATCTTACCCTACTTAAAATTCCCTTGATGACTCTGATTTTGCCTTTTCAAGCTGAACCCACTATTTTGAAAAAATAAAAGTTTTAAGAGGTGCTTTATGCCTAAAACTCTCTTTGAGATTTTCCAGAGAGGTCCTGGAAAACCTTAAAGATGAGAAATGTGGTGAGGCACAGTGGCTCATGCCTGTAATCCCAGCACTTTGGGAGGCTGAGGCAGAAGGACTGCTTGAGCCAAACAGTTTGAGACCAGCCGGGGCAGCATGGTGGGACCCTGTCTCTACAAAAATAAAAAAATTAGTCAGACATGGTGGTACACGCCTGTAGTCCCAGCTACTAGGGAGGCTGAGATCAGAGGATTGCTTGAGCCTGGAAGGTTGAGGCTGCAGTGAACTGTGATCATACCACTGCACTCTAGCGTGGGTGACAGAGCAAGACCTTGTCTGAAAAAGGAAAAAAATTTTTAAAAAAGAAATGCTATAAATAATTGCATTTGTTTGATGTGTTACTATTTTAAGAGCACATCGGAATAATTGTCAGATCAGAAGAGATGCTCAACCTGCCCTAGATTAAGTCAGTAACAAATTTTATTAGTATTTCAGAAATTATATGTTTTATTGGAAGACTGCAGCAATTTCCCAATGTTGTTATTGTCTATAATATGTTTCTACTCTTGGGGAAATACTAATCACAATTCTTAGGAAATAGTTATATAGCATATCTCAATGGGGAATTTCACTTTCCCTCATTCTGATATCACTGATCATGATTACAAATTAACCATGAAGTCACTAAATCTTTGTAATCTGTAGATAATTTTTGTATTATTCTCATCCTTGCTTAAGGGTTCTGCTATAAAGTAGAGTTTGTGACTTCAATAAAAGACGGCCTCAGAGTTTCATGGAAAAGAACTATTTGTACTAGGTATTTTAAAATATTGATATTTCAAAGAACAGACTCTTTGGCACAGGCTGCTGAGCTGCCATTGCTTAGATAATTTTTAAGCTGTGCCAGTGGATTGAGTCAGGATTTCCTTGCATTTCTGGACTCTTTTTAGTCTGGATGCAGATGGCTTCATGAATGTGAACTGCTAAACCAAGAACCATCAGAACAAGAATTAATTACAGTTCATTCATAGAACTGAATGAACTGAAGAGGGAAATTTTATTGTGGTTATTTGTCTGGAATACTGTTGATGCTATTTTAATGTTCCATTTTTCTGGATATGTGAGGATGCCTATTCTCTTATTTTAAAGCTACCTCTAACCCACAATTTCATAAACTCTATTTTTATAAGTTAAATCAAAACATTTAAGAAATGATATCCAATTCTGATTGCCCAGAATTTAAAAAAACTGCTACAGAGCCTCCTTAATCTTCATGGAAACATAGTTATTTGCATCGATTCAATGAGACTCTATCTACAAGATACAACTGGGCAAATCAACTGTATAACCTGGAGTGTCATAAGTGAGAAAGATGCTCATTGAATCAGATATGACTAGCCACTTTAAGAACTCATGGAGCCAAGGCTTACAAAGCCTTCCTAGGAAAACTGGCCTGGTACCTGATTTGCAGGGTCCTGGCCTTACAGCTGGTAAGGAAGATACCAGGCCAAGAACCTAGCAAATGGTGGAAACTTTGAGGAATTCAACTGTTGCAAGTGTTGTAGGTGAAATATGGTAGAGTTTCTTGGGCTTGGTTTTCTAGCCTTGGTATGGCAAATAATAGAGGCTTTGAAAAGTCCAGTCCTGCGGTGGCTCACACCTGTCATCCCAGCACTTTGGGAGTTTGAGACCAGCCCAACCAATGTGGAGAAACCCTGTCTATACTAAAAATACAAAAATGAGCTGGGCGTGTTCGTGGGTGCCTGTAATCCCAGCTACTTGGGAGGCTGAGGCAGGAGAACTGCTTGAGCTCAGGAAGTGGAGATTGCAGCAAGCTGAGATTGCACTACTGCACTCCAGCCTGGGTGAACCCAAGAGGTAGAGATTGCAATGAGTCAGGATCGCATCACTGCACTCCAGCCTAGGCAACAGAGAAAAAAAAGAAAAGTCCAGTCCAAGATTTTTTATAAAAAGTTCCAGGCAGAAATGAATTTTGTGGGCTTACTGTAAAATTTTTGAATACTGTGTGGCTCTGGATATACAAAGCAAATCTGAGTGCCTATCTGGTTAATTAACACTCTTTACTGTACCAATATAAATAATTAGGCCTAACCTTGTAAGACTAGCCTGTTTTTTTGTGATGAAGGGTAACCACTGAGATTATTATGATCATAGGGGAGGAGGGGGGAAGCACAGTCAGGTAAACTGAGAAAGACTTGAAATGGGCAAAAAGAGATCACTGAGTATCTTTTCAGTGGAACTTCAGGTGCTGTCTAGCACACTCTTCTGGGCTGATTCTACAGGGGACTACACCTTTCAGTATCTTTACTAACCTATTCACAACTGAAAAGAATACTGGTATTATTGTAAACAAATCTTGCCCAGTGAAGACATACCTAATCCCCACACCCCACCCTGCCCATGGGAGAAGCCAGCTATGTGTCTGCTAACAAATTCATTTTCACATTCTCCATTGCCTATGTATGTGTCTATTCTGGATTTTCCTTTAGACTGGCTGTAACGTCTTGCTCTGCCAGTTAATTAATTATTAATGCCTAACATAAAATCTTTGACACGTATTCATTTTTAAAAAAGCCTTTTGGGTTTTCCCCATCTCTCCTGGTTGTTATTTCAACTTTTAAAAGTATAGAGTGCTGGTGGGTGGGTGGGGCGGGGGGTGGTAGTAGGGGGAGGATCCAAGATGACCGAATAGGAACAGCTCTGGAGTGCAGTTCCCAGTGAGAATGCAGAGAGTGAGTGATCAACACATTTCCAAACAAGTTTTTACTGTCCACAGACAAGGAAATTCCTGGGCGGAAAAGTGCCATAAGTTTCCAGCATAGCTGTTTCAACCAGTACAGCGGGTCTCTGCACAAAAACTCACACAAATCTGGGTGGCCGTTTCAACTGGTGCCTGGAATGCCTAGGGGACAGAGTCGCCTATTCAACTGAAAAAAGGGGGCTGAAACAGGGAGCCAGGTGATCTGACTCGGCAGGTCCCACCTCGACAAAGACCAGCAATCTGAAATGCTCTGAATTGAGAGTTTCACAGCAAGCACAGCTGGACCCGGGATGGTACACCTCTGTGGGGGGCAGGGTGTCCACCATTACGGAGGCAGTCTACCACTACCGAGGCAAGTCTGTCATTACAGAGGCAGTCCGCCACTACCGAGGCAGTCTGCCATTACCGAGGCAATCCGCCGTTACCGAGGCAGTCTGCCATTACTGAGGCAGACCACCATTATCGAGGTAGTTCTAACTATACCTCTATAAACAAAACCAGAAGGAAGTTCACACAGCAGCTGGGCAGAGCCCACGGCAGCTCAGCAACGCCTCTGCTGGCAGACTGTGAATAGGCTACCTCCTCGCTGGGCAGGGTATCTCTGAAAAAAGGCAACAGCACATCAGGAACTTACAAATAAAGCCCCATCTTCCCAGGACAGAGCACCTGGGGAAAAAAGGCAGTTATGAGTTCTGCTGCAGCAGACTTAAATGTACCCGCCCAGCAGCTCTGAATGGAACAATGGAGCTCACAGCTCAGCACTTGTGCTCCTATAAGGGACACACCGTCTCCTCAAGCAACTTCCTGACCCTCGTATATCCAAAGAGATACCTCCTAAAGGAGAGCTCAGGCTGACATCTGGCGGGTATCCTTCTGGGACAAAGATGACAGAAGAAGAAACTAGGAGCAACCCTCACTGTTCTGCAGCTGACACAAGTGATCCCCAGGCAAGGAGGATCTGGAGTGGATCTCCAGCAGTCCTACAGCAGAGAAGCCTGGCTGTTAGAAGGAAAACTAAAAAACAGAAAGAAATAACTTCATCATCAACAAAAAGGAAATCCGCTCAGAGACCCCATCTGAAAGTCACCAACTACAAAGACCACAGGTAGATAAATCCGCAAAGATGAGAAGAAACCAGTGCAAAAAGAATGAAAACACCCAAAATCAGAATGCCTCTCCTCCTCCAAGGGATCACAACTCTTCACCAGCAAGAGAACAAAGCTGGATGGAGAATCAGTTTGATGAACTGACAGAAAAAGGCTTCAGAAAGTTGGTAATAACAAACTTCTCTGGGCTAAAAGAACATGTTCTAACCCAATGCAAAGAAACTAAGAATGTTGAAAAAAGGTTTGATGAAATGCTAACAAGAATAAACAGCTTAGAGAAGGATATAAATGAACTGATGGAGCTGAAAAACACAGCACAAGAACTTCACGAAGCATACACGTTTCAATAGCTGAATTGACCAAGCAGAAGAAAGGATATCAGAGATTGACAATTAACTCAATGAAATAAAATGAGAAAGCAAGATTAGACTAAAAAGCAATCAACAAAGCCTCCAAGAAATATAGGATTACATGAAAAGACCTAATCTACCTTTGATAGGTGTACCTGAATGTGATGGAGATAATGAATATAAGCTGGAAAACACTCTTCAGGATATTATCCAGGAGAACTTCCCTAACCTAGGAAGGCAGGCCAATATTCAAGTCCAGAAAATACAGAGAACACCACAAAGATATTCCTCAAGAAGAGCAACCCCAAGGCACATATCGTCAGATTCACCAGGGTTGAAATGAAGGGAAAAATGCTAAGGGCAGCCAGAGAGAAGGGTCGGGTTACCCACAAAGGGAAGCCCATCAGACTCAGAGCGGATCTCTCGGCAGAAACCCTACAAGCCAGAAGAGAGGGGGGGCCAATATTCAACATCCTTA
Source organism: Cheracebus regulus (assembly GCA_963574635.1). Classification (NCBI taxonomy): domain Eukaryota; kingdom Metazoa; phylum Chordata; class Mammalia; order Primates; family Pitheciidae; genus Cheracebus; species Cheracebus regulus. The sequence goes on from CAUYQU010081571.1 coordinate 77,052, forward strand.
AAGAAAAGAACTTTCAAACTAGAATTTCATATCCAGCCAAACTAAGTTTCATAAGCGAAGGAGAAATAAAGTCCTTTATGAACTAGCAATTGCTCAGAGATTTTATCACCACCTGGCCTGCCTTACAAGAACTCCTGAAAGAAGCACTTAACAAGAAAGGAACAACCAGTACCAGCCACTCCAAAATCATTCCAAATGGTAAAGAGCATTGACACAGTGAAGAAACTGTGTCAACTAATGGGCAAAACAACCAGCTAGCATCAAAATGGCAGGATCAAATTCACACATAACAATATTAACTTTAAATGTAAATGGGCTAAATGCCCCAATCAAAAAACACACACTGGTAAACTGGATAAAAAGTCAAAACCCATCAGTGTGCTATATCCAGGAAACCCATCTCACATGCAGTGACACACACAGGCTCAAAATAAAGGGATGGAGGAAGATTTACTGAGCAAATAGAGAGGAAAAAAAAAAAAAAGCAGGAGTTGCCATCCTAGTCTCTTATAAAATAGATTTTAAACAAACAAAGATCAAAAGAAACAAAGAAGGACATTACATAATGGTAAAAGGATCAATGCAACAAGAAGAGCTAATTCCTAAATATATATGCACACAATACAGGAGCACCCAGATACATAAAGCAAGTTCTTAACAACCTACAAAGAGACTTAGACTCCCACACAATAATAGTGGGAAACTTTAACACTCCACTGTCGGTATTAGACAGGTCAAGAAGACAGAAAATTAACAAGGATATCCAGGACTTGAACTCAGATTTGGACCAAGCAAACCTAATAGACACTTACAGAACCCTCACCCCAAATGCACAGAATATACATTCTTCTGAGCACCACATCACACCTACTCTAAAATTGACCACATAATTCAAAGTAAATCACTCCTCAGCAAATGCAAAAGAATGGAAATCATAGCAAACAGTCTCTCAGACCACAGTGCGATCAAATTAGAACTCAAATTAGAAATCAGGGTTAAGAAACTAACTCAGAACCGCACAATTTCATGGAAACCGAACAACCGGCTCCTGAATGTCGACTGGATAAACAATGAAATGAAGACAGAAATAAAGATGTTCTTTGAAACAATGAGAATGAAGACACAACATACCAGAATCTCTGGGACACATTTAAAGCAGTGTCTAGAGGAAAATTTACAGCAATAAATGCTCACATGAAAAGCAAGGAAAGATCTAAAATTGACACCCTATCGTCAAAACTGAAAGAGCTAGAGGCAAGATAAAAAAAACTCAAAAGCTAGCAGAAGACAATAAATAACTAAGATCAGAGCAGAACTGAAGGAGACAGAGACACAAAAAACCCTTCAAAAAAAAAAAATCAACAAACCCAGGAGCTGGTTTTGTGAAAAGATCAACAAAATAGACAGACCACTAGCCAGATTAATAAAAAAGAAAAGAGAAGAATCAAATAGATGCAATAAAAATGATAAAGGGGATATCACCACAGATTCCACAGAAATACAAACTACCATCAGAGATTAGTACAAACAACTCTATGCACATAAACCAGTAAACCTGGAAGAAATGTATAAATTTCTGGACACTTGCACCCTCCCAAGCCTAAACCAGGAAGAAGTCAAAACCCTGAATAGACCAATAACAAGGGCTGAAGTTGAGGCAGCAATTAATAGCCTACCAACCACAAAAAGCCCAGGTCCAGATGGGTTCATAGCTGAATTCTAAAAGACATACAAAGAGGAGCTGGTACCACTCCTTCTGAAACTATTCCAAACAATACAAAAAGAGGGAATCCTTCCCAAATCATTTTATCCTGATACCAAAACATCATCCTGATACCAAAACCCGGGAGAGATTCAACAAGAAAAGAAAACTTCAGGCCAATATCCATGATGAATATCAATGCAAAAATCTTCAATAAAATACTGGCAAACTGATTGCAACATCACATCAAAAAGCTTATCCATCACGATCAAGTAGACTTCATCCTGGGGATGCAAGGCTGGTTCAACATATGCAAGTCTATAAATGTAATGCACCACATAAACAGAACCAAAGACAAAAACCACATGATTATCCCAATAGATGTAGAGAAGGACTCTGACAAAATTCAACAGCCCTTTATGCTAAAAACTCTCAATAAACTAGGTGTCGATGGAACATATCTCGAAATAATAAAAGCTATTTGCGATGAACCCACAGCCAATATCATACTGAATGGGCAAACACTGGAAGCATTCCCTTTGAAATCTGGCACTAGACAAGGATGCCTTCTCTCATCATTTCTATTCAATATAGTATTGGAAGTTCTAGCCAGAGCAATCAAACAAGAAAAACAAATAAAGGGTATTCAATTAGGAAAGGAGGAAGTCAAATTGTCTCTCTTTGCAGACAACATGATTCTATATTTAGAAGACCCCATCGTCTCAGCCCCAAATCTCCTGAAACAGATAAGCAACTTCAGCAAAGTCTCAGGATACAAAATCAATGTGCAAAAATCACAAGCATTCCTATACACCAATAACAGACTTAAAGAGAGCCAAATCAAAAATGAACTGGCATTCACAATTGCTACAAAGAGAATACAATACCTAGTAATACAACTAACAAAGGCTATAAAGGACCTCTTCAAGGAGAACTACAAACCACTGCTCAAAGAAATAAGAGAGGACACAAACAGATGGAAAAACATTCCATGCTCATGATTAGGAAGAATCAGTATCGTGAAAATGGCCATACTGCCCAAAGTAATTTACAGATTCAACGCTATCCCCATGAAGCTACCTATGACCCTCTTCACAGAACTGGAAAAAACCACCTTAAAATTCATATGGAACCAAAAGAGAGCCCGCATAGCCAAGTCAATTCTAAGCAAAAAGAACAAAGTGGGAGGCATCATGCTACCTGACTTCAAACTATACTACAAGGCTACAATAATCAAAACAGCATGGTACTGGTACCAAAACAGAGATATAGATCAATGGAACAGAACAGAGGCCTCGGAGGCAATGCCACACGTCTACAACCATCTGATCTTTGACAAACCTGACAAAAACAAGCAATGGGGAGAGAATTCCCTGTTTAATAAGTGGTGTTGGGGAAACTGGCTAGCCATATGCAGAAAGCAGAAACTGGACCCCTTCCTGACACCTTACACTAATTAACTCCAGATGGATTAAAGACTTAAACATAAGACCTAACACCATAAAAACCCTAGAAGAAAACCTAGGCAAAACCATTCAGGACATAGGCATAGGCAAGGACTTCATGACTAAAACATCAAAAGCATTGGTAACAAAAGCCAAAATAGAGAAACGGGATCTAATTAAACTCCAGAGCTTCTGCACAGCAAAAGAAACTATCATCAGAGTGAACCGGCAACCAACAGAATGGGAAACAATTTTTGCAATCTACCCATCTGACAAAGGGCTAATATCCAGAATCTACAAAGAACTAAAACAGATTTACAAGAAAAAAGCAAACAAACCCATTCAAAAGTGGGCAAAAGACATGAATAGTCACTTTTCAAACGAAGACATATATGAGGCAACAAACATATGAAAAAATGCTCATCATCACTGGTCATTAGAGAAATTAAAATGAAAACCACATTGAGATGCCATCTCACACCGGTTAGAATGGCGATGATTAACAAATCTGGAGACAACAGATGCTGGAGAGGATGTGAAGAAATAGGAACACTTTTACACTGTTGGTGGGAGTGTAAATTAATTCAACCATTGTGGAAGACAGCGTGGTGATTCCTCAAGGGCCTAGAAACAGAAATTCCATTTGACCCAGCAATCCCATTACTGGGTATATATCCAAAGGATTATAAATCATTCTATTATAAAGACACATGCACATGTGTGTTCACTGTGGCACTGTTTACAATGGCAAACACCTGGAACCGACCCAAATGCCCATTGATGATAGCCTCGACAAGGAAAATGTGGCACATATACACCATGGAATACTATGTAGCCATAAAAAACGATGAGTTCATGTCCTTTGTATGGACATGGATGATTCTAGAAACCATCATTCTCAGCAAACTGACAGAAGAACAGAAAAACAAACACCGCAGGTTCTCACTCATAGGTGGGTGTTGAACAATGAGAACACATGGACACAAGGAGGGAAGCATCACACACTGGGGTCTGTTGACGGGGACTAGGGGAGGGACAGCAGGGGGTAGGGAATTGGGGAGGGATAACATGGGGAGAAATGCCAGATATAGGTGATGGGGGGATGGAGACAGCAAACCACATTGCCATGTATGTACCTATGCAACAATCCTGCATGTTCTGCACATGTACCCCAGAACCTAAAGTGCAATAAAATATATATATATATAACAATAACAATAAAAGTATAGAGTGCTACCACTGTGACACTCAAGGGCAAGAAAAATCTATCTAGTTGCACAGACTCGTAACTCTGTGATTTGAATTACATTTCATTTGTTGAGGCATCTTGATACACATCAATGATCTTGTAAAACCAAAATAAGCTACATAAGGAACTTCTTTGCCATTCATAGCTGGCAGCAACATTCAACAACAAATACATAATTTATGGGACTCCAGTACTGTTAATATTCCAACATAGAAGAGTGAAACACAGTGATGAATACTGGATTCCAAGCTTGACAATAAAGCTGCTCTGGGACTTCTTGATTTAGGGATTCAAAATGTAACCACCTTGCAGTTAAAAGCTAGGTGAGGGAACATCCCAGGTTTACAGATTAAGGGGTATGAAGAATGAAAAGATACCTTCAAACATTCATTTTTCAGCTGACATCATTGTAGCATTTATACTAGAAAGCATTTTAAAACTGATAATTATTTCATGGATGAGTGTTCCATGTACTGCACTGCAAATGCTCTTACAAGTGCACAAAGCCTCCACTTTTCACAACTACCAGGATCTGTCATCTATAAATACTACACTTAGTGGGATGGCCTCATTTCCTTTCTCACCAGTCCTAGCAGCTATATAATTCAAGGGTCTAGTCCAAAATAAAAATACAGAGTCCCTTTAAAAATTTTTATTAAGAATTACAAGATGGTGGCAGCAGTGCATTAAACCAAGTATGAGGCCCTTCTAAGAATGGGGCCTTGTGTGACTGCACAGGTCACAGGCCCATGAAGCCAGTCCTGTGTCTGAAGGTTAAGGGAGAGGGAAGAGAAGGCCTTATCCTCTTTAGAGAAACAGATCTCGGACACAAGCTAACATCTGCCTAAAGGTCAACTTAAGCCTTTCTTTCATCCTCAAAAGTAGGAGGAACTCAAATGTATAGTATTGTTCATTTCTTTGATGAAAAGCTTATGTTATTTGGTGGGCATCTAATTCGTTATGCTTCTACCAGAGATCTCACTCTCCTATATGCATAAGTCTTCACCAAGGACCAGAGAAAGCTTTGAGCAATCCACACAAGTGAGGTCTCCTGGACAATAATAGGTAGGGTCATCCCAAGCCAAAGCACCCTAAAAGGGATCTGCTTCCTCAGGGATCCTTGGGCCACTGCCAGGTTAAATCTGAACTCACAGACCCTTGTCTAGGGGCACTACTTTGAGCACCAGTGATGTTCTGCTGTTTGGTGGCAGGGTGGACGTTCAGATTAGGCTCTCGCCCTCTGTCCACTGGCATTTCCTGAACCCACTGTATTTTAGTTCATGTTGTTCACTGTTTTGGGTAACTTCCTATTCCTGAGAACTATGACAATCTCTTCATCTAACATCCAAACCAAGGGTGATGCCCCTTTCCCCTGCCGAGGCCTTCCACTTTCCAGTAAAACTGGTGAATGGTGCCATCTGTCCATTTTCATACTTCTAGCATGGCTCCACAAAGGCAGGGCTGTTTCCTAACTCAACTTTTATTGAAGATTTTTGCATTGATATTCATCATGGATATTTACCTGAAATTTCCTGTTTTAGTTGTGTCTCTGCTAGGTTTTGGTATCAGGATGATGTTGGTCTCATAAAATGAGTTAGGGAGAATTCCCTTTTTGTATTATTTGGAATAGTTTCAGAAGGATTGGTA